>APFE031011023.1:0-20609 GCA_000404065.3 Pinus taeda
ATTGTTATGTAGGCTCTGATTATGTTATGACCCCTTAGACTCCTATATATAGAAAGGAGGTTTTTTCATTTGAATCATCCAAGAATTGTTCATTTATGTAATGTAAAGGAGGTTGCCCCCTCGAAGAGGCTGAATTCTAAGGCGTTGATCTATCTTTTCTTGAGTTGGCTTCATAACACTAGACCTCTAGATGTGTTGCGTTAGGTTCCAAAGCATTTTTATGTTCATTGAGGTTTATTTTAGAGTTGATATTTTTAAGAAGTTTGCCTTTCAAGGTTCAACGCATGATGTAGATGTAAAATTCCTAAATATGCAATATAAAATGATAAACAATCATTTGCTTTCTTTTAGCAATGAAAATCCTAGCTACTAAGGAAAGAAGAGTACGATTCTTTCAACAGAGAGCAGAGAGCACAAACTAAATGCACTTTTCCTAAATCATTTTCTGCATGCAATCTAAAATGCAAATGCACATGCATGTATTTGTTTTTTTGTTTCCTTAATGTGTGAATGCCAAAAAGGAAAACTAAGTACAGATTTGAACTATTTTCTTTAAAGCGACACTTCAACGATTTCTATTCAAAACAAAAGGAAGACTAAGATGACACTTTCAATTTTGAATGGAAAACTGCTTTTGACACTTCAAGTATTGACAATTCAAATCAAATACAATGAAAAAAGTAAAATCAACTATCTAGAAGAGGAAGACTTTACGACACTCTTCTTTTCGACTCACAACGACAATTACGACACTTCTTTACATCAAAAACGACAGTTTGATTAAGCTACTTTTGACAAATGAGGATTTTAAATGATGAAAAATACATAAAAAAATTCACAAATATTGATCAATGGAGGCTGAATAATGTGAAGGAAGGAGGCTTCAACAATGATATTCTAATCATAAGCAACAAAACTACTGAATATAGCTTAAAACAAGGAGGAACCAACCAAATTCTAGAGAGAGAAACATTATCATTCAGTCATCACACCTGTCCTTAAGGTAAATAGGGGTGCATCTCACTTGCAACACATGGGAGGTGCGATGCATCCAGGCTGCCAGTTACAGACAGTGCGATGGATTAGGGAACGAAACTGAGTTTGGTTTTCACTCAAAATTTGCAGCTAGGTTTAGTGATTTAGGCTGAGCTATGATAGACAGTAAAAACAAAGTACAGGGGTATGATCTTATGAGGTTATTGAGCTACCACAAGGGTGCTTAGGATGTTTGCAAGTCAGATGTTTTGTTCATAAACCAACTCGAATGATTGACTGAAGTAGTGTTGATCTACTTTGCACTTGCATAGCAAGGGCAGTTCAAAGGCTAGCTGGCTTAACTTCAGGCTTCGTCTGTAGTTTATAAAGAAAACAACAGTAACAAAAAAAAAGAACTATTCACTCCCCAGTGGAGTCACCATTTTGTTTCCAGGAAAACTAGTGTCTTTTCAATCTACTAGTCCCACTAAGATGGGTAGCTATCTTAGAAACAAACAATTCAAAGCGCTTCGAGATTTGCTTTATGCATGATAGATAAGAGAGAAGCAAAGAGGACCAACCTATATCTTCCACTTGGCTCCTTGCGTGTTTCCTCTCTCCCTTGATAGAGCTCACCACTCTTCTCCCACTTGTCCCGCTTTAGAGAATACCTGTAGAGGCAAAGCAAAAAAACACTATCAAAACATCTCGATCTATGATATCATAAACAATGTAGAATCAGAAACACATTGACCATACAATTGCATCTACAAATAACAAGATTCACAAATACACGATTATATGGAGGAAAACTCAAAGAACTTTATTGATAGTAGAAATGGAAGAGAGGATTACAACCCAATTGTCTAATCCAGCATGATCCTCCCAGCATGAAAGCCCTCTTCACCTCATGAAAAGAAAGATCACCCAATGATACAATGTTTTTCTCAGAGAGAAACCAACAACACTTCCTTACAAATTACAAAATTCCAGCCTCCAGATCTCTCAGATGAGGGATCCATTTATAGATATTTGTAGAGGGGTGAGTCAGCTTATGGGTTTTTTATTAGTGTCATTTCACTGATAGTTCTTGGTTCTACTTGGAGACTTCTTTAATATCTTACTCATCCCTGGGTGAATTCAAAGAGGCAAGTGTCATATGAGCAGTTTCTAGAAGATTATTTGGGTTTCTACTTAGAAAACTGCCTCTGCCTTTTGTCTACTCTCACCCATCGCACCCCATAGAAGGCTCTTTCAATATGCATTGTGCCTGGCTAGTGTGGCAGCCAGTATGCATTGCACCCTAAGCATGGAGCAATTTTTATGGTCCAGTTTTGGCCAGTTCTGAGTGGTTTTTCAGGTGGAACTTCTGGGAAATGATGTAATCAGTTGACCATGATTCTTTAGGGTGTGAAACAACACTTTTAGGGGTTTACAATCCCTTGGTTTATGGACATATGTGATTGGGGTTGTGTTCCCAAATATGTCTATAACATCACTCTTCATCATTTTAATCCTTTCTTCATAATTTTCGATCTCCTCCCTATGTTTAGTAACCAATTTACTAATTTTATTTTGAAACTCAACCTTTAAAGTATGAATATATTTTTCTTTCTCCTTCACTTATTGCATAAGTCGTACTATAGGTGGAAGGTAGGTTTGTAGAGGCAGTATGTTAAGAACCTCATACCTATTTTTAAGCTCATTTTTAAGATCCAATACCTTGGATGCATATTTATTCATTTCAACCCTATAATTTTCTTTTAAATTATTAAGTTATTTAATTCCATCATCTATAGCTTTACATTTTTTAGCTTTAAACTCTTCAATATATCTTTTGTACTTGTCTCTAGATACCTTTTCCCTTTGTTCACTATCCACTAGACATTTTTTCAAGCTCATGACTTCTTACTTCATAGGAAGAACTCGTTAATCCTTATTAATGCATATTTCACAAATATTTTTTCAGGAATCATGGTTAACATGTGGATAAGATAATGACTCTTTATATTTCTCTAAATATGCAACTTATTGCATGAGTTCAATAATATTCCTATCCTTAGTCATGCACAGTTCACAACTCTTTATACGAGAATCATCTTGACCCTCTAAAGAAGTACAAATACCATCACCAACAGCTTCTTCATAAATGTTGACAAATCCTTGCACCATATCTACAACTTGGCATGTATTTAAACCCACCAAAGCTGAAACAACAACAATTCCATCAAGGTTCTCTCGATTGATGACACTTCCCACATTTTCCATATTTTCCTCCAAAAAGTCTTCTTGTAATTTTGAAGTGGTAGCAGGAGCAACCTCTTCCACTTTATTCTCAGGAAAATGTTTAGGTATTTTTCCATTGTATTCCTACACTTTACACATCCTATTGTATGTTTTTTTAGGACTACTTGATCACCCTGTGTTGGGTCAATATAGGTCATTAGTTTTTTTGTAGTCTGCCTGGGTCGCTGAACTTGACCCTCTTAACTTTAATTTCCTACAATCCACGGTGAAATTTCTTAGCTAATATAAAAGTTAGATCTATGGCCAAGTCTTCAATCCAATTTATCACTAGCTTCATACATTCATCGGAAGTATCTTTCTTGTGGTGACTCAAAATTATGTCGAGGACAACGTGAATCAAGGTTTTGTATAATCTTAGAGAAACATGTTCCATTTTTAAACCATTTTTAGGAACAATTATGTTTTTTCCATATATTTTGTTGGCCATCTCATTCTTTTCTACCTTTAGGGTTTTCAAGTATTCCAACATTACTCCTGCCCGACGTGGTATATTAGTTTCTTTGGAAACCAAATCAAGGTCCAGATAAGCCTTATACCCAAACATTACCAATTCCTCCGATTCACGATCATAATTAAAAATAGTTGCATCTATCTCTTCAATTTTGAAATTAAATTCTCCAAAAAAAATGGATGCACTTATACTCTTAAGATTATATCGAGCATACCTTCTAGCCACTTGCTTCTATCATTCCATTCATTAGCACTTGATTATAAATTTTTAACTTAGAAACTCTCAAATTGGAAACCTTATTTTTTAGTTGATGGTGTGGTAGAGCAGGCCCCTATTTCCATGGTCAACGATGCATTTGAATCAAAGTTGAATTCACACTGAGAATGGAAGTTGAGAATGCATGTTGAGCATGCACATTGAGGATGGAAGTTGAGGATGCACACTAAGGATGCATGCAGAGGATGCACACGGGGGATACACATGGAGGATGGAAGTTTAGGATGTGTGTTGAGGATGCCAACAAACTAGGTTCTTAGATATTTATATGAATAATAAAATTTATAGTATAAAATTTATATATAATAAACTTAAGCGTTATAGTCAACATTCAATCTATGAAGAGTGCCCTTTTAACAATTTTTACTATGTGGGACATTTGGTGTAAAATGCAAGCCATAAACATACAAATGAATGCATAGATTCCGTGATCATATTTGAGTGAATGATTCATTTACACTTGTGCACAAATTGTAAAGTCTCTTAGACAAAATAATAAATTGATGACTTAATTTCTTGAATTGTTCTATCAAGAACATAGTGCAAATGTACAAAACTTGGCATAGAAAAATGCCCTCCAAAGACTGTACATATGTCATTAATTGAAAATAAGCCTATGGGGCTAAAGATATATGTATTTGTGATAAAAAAATTATAACATCCTTAGGTTAAAAGTTCATGTAATAAAGTTAATAAAGGAAAAATAAGACCAAACTCATGGGACACATATTCCAAGTTGAAAGTTGGGAAAAACATCCTAGTCTATGTGACTTTTGGTTTATTATGGCTAAGGAAATTGGCAAAGGCATTGAAAAATGCATAGAAAAGAAAAATTAGAAATTATTGGCATTTACTTATGAAAATAAAGGAAAATAGGAGAAAAGAGAGATGAAAGGTCATAGGTTTGCATGAGGATGAAATAGAAGGAAAAATAGAGGAAATTGAAGAAAATAGAGGCCTTAATGATAAAAAAGGTTTTTGAGGATCATTTCATAGCTTTTTGTCAGTTTAGTTTTAAAATTTGTTTCAGATAGGAGAAGAGCGCCAAGAGGAGAAAGCAAGCAAGCAAGCAAAGTAAGCACAAGGAAAGCAAATGAAAGCAAAGGAAAGAAAGGATCAAGTAAGGAAAAGTTGGATTAAGTGGCTTCAGTGGGAATACTTGGAGATAATAGGTTGAATTAATGTTTTCCTAGATTGTGCATGCATGGTATATGCATGTGTTTATTAGTTCTCTTATTTTCGTTGGCATGGGTTTTGCCCGGTGTGGCAGTGGTTTTAGCCTTGTCTTTCCAATTTTGGATAGCCATGGTGTGATGGGATTCACTCTTGGTTAAGCTTTGGATTTCCAAAAGTTTTTGGATTTGGGTGAGGTGGTATCAGGAAAACACCAAGGGTTGGGGGTGGAGATGGTTTCCTCTGGGAAGCCCTCAATATGTGGGTGGAGATAGGAAAATTCTTCAAGTGATGGTGAAGGAATTCTGAGTCATCCACACTTGGTTTGATTTTTTGATATTAGAACCGGTTTAGGTGAGATGATGGTAGTGTGAGGGTGGAGGTAGTTTAACCTCTGGATTCCCTTGGTTGTTTATGTAATGGTCTATCCCATGAGATCCCACATTCTTGCTTGGATTATGGCATAAGGGTGATTGGTAGGAAGAAAGATCTGTTTCATCCTAATCCATGGTCGGGTGGTAAGTGTAAGTCCCTGACTTGGTTGGAATTTGCATATGATTAATAAGAGTTATTTTTAATTCTAACTCATGTTTATCCTAGTAGGTTATTAATGTGGGTAAATGTGGGAGGGGTGGTTACATATTGGCATCAGATCATGGTTCAATACTTGGACTGGATGTGCGTAATGTGATTTTTATGCATGCATGTCTGTCGTGCGCATGCACGATAGTGGCTATGATTGTTATGTATATAGTTAGTGTCATCTTTTATGTTATCATGTATGATGTTGTTGTGTTGGCTGAGATAGAGTAGGAGAATCATATCATCAAAGCAAGGTTGTAACACTAGACCTTAGGGTAAGATCAGATTGTCATACACGTTTGTATGTTGGGCATGCATATATGTTGATTAATGATTTCTATATGCCTTGTGGTTGTATGCATGC
Organism: Pinus taeda; assembly: GCA_000404065.3. Lineage (NCBI taxonomy): Eukaryota > Viridiplantae > Streptophyta > Pinopsida > Pinales > Pinaceae > Pinus > Pinus taeda. The sequence continues at coordinate 6,129 of APFE031011023.1, forward strand.
CTATAATTCTATTTTTGTTGTGGTTACATGCATAATATATGTTAGTTAATTAGTGTGGTCATATGCACATGCGTTAGATAGTCATGAATGATAGTAACTTGTTTTTATATGCATTGCGGTCATATGCATGAGGTTTATCATCATTGCAGGTAAGATCTTTTATGTATAATTCTAATTGGGATTGGCCTGTATAGATGGTTATGGTTGTTACACAAAAATATCGTCAGCATGACTATTTGCAGCCATTATGGGTCTATCATCACTTATACAATCCTCCTAAGCAAGTCTCAGACCTCAGCTCTTCATGTCAAGCTTTGCAAATGAGAGAAAGACATTAAAAATCAACAAAGCTCTGGTTCCGCACTTTCTCTCACTTTTGCCTGTGGGCCCGCACCCTTTGTTCATATTACCTACGTATTTGCACGCCTTGTCTGTAAAGGGGTGGGTGTGTACCCCTGTAAAAGTAAAAAAGGCGCATGTTTATTCTAAAAAACTCACTTTGGATTAATTCTAGATGATTCTAGAAGGAATTTTGACGTGGATTGTTCGCTCCAAGGAGGTTCATGCATCACAAAAGAGAAGGAGCTAATCCATTGATAGGAGGAGCTATCCCTTTGAAGGAGGGCTTTATCCCTTTGAAGGAGGACCTAGTAACTTCCCTCCATTGCACTATAAATTAAGGCATTGGGTCAGTTGCTGAGGAGGTTAGAAGCTAAACATTTTTGAGGGTAAATGCTGATGGAATTGGTACTTCCTAGTTAAGCTTGAGAGGAGAGATCACATACGTTTTGGCTTCATTGGGAAGTGAGTGAAACTTATCAAAGTAGAGGAGACTTCTTGTCGGACCCTGGGAGGAGCTTGTACAACATCAAGGCACAGGTTGTAAAGTTCTTCTCTGATTTGAATTAATACAATCAAATTCATTTTTCTCAACAAATTGTCTTATGTGGTTTGTTTCATAATCTCCTTGATCATTATGATGAATATGCTTTATGATATTGGCTTTTCAGGTGCTATTTAATTTGTTTTCTTGTTTGTGTTTGTAGACTTACTTCATGGAAGCTCATTTGGAGCAAGGGAACGAGGTTTCCACAAACTTGCATTGGATCCAAGGTAGGTCTAAAACACTTGTTTGCCTTTGTTTTTAATTGCATATTTAGAGATATATAGTTTTTGATTGGCTTGCTTGTCACTAGATATCTTTAGATACTAGGAAGGTCGATCTTGTCCGCAACCTCGACTCATTCCGTGTGACAAAATGGCGACTCCATTGGGGACTTGATTATTTTCCTTGTTTTGACTTTGACCTGAGAAAATTTTGTTTTGGTTTCTGTTTTTGACTTGTTGTGTGTGGAATTTGGTGGATATAGTAGATCTAGGATTATTTTTGCTTTTCATAACTTTAGGAGAAGCCCGCACCCTGTGCTTGTAACACAGTGCGTACTTGTACGCATGTTTTCTTTGCACACAGAGCGTGCACACACCTGTGTGAACTATGGGCCTGCGGACCCTGCTAAAATTTGAAAAACTTAAATCTTGCTCTTTCAATTAGTTTTATTTTTGTTAAGATGTTGTTATCCCCTGCCCAGACCTGCATGTGACTTGTTAAGAACTTTCCTTGGTTTAATTCCATTGGTGTTAGGGTTTTAGGTGAAATTCCTAGAAGATTTGGTTGCCGGTCTTGATCATTTTGGTTGTGTAGTAGCTCAGAGCTTAGAAGTTGTAGAAGTCTTAGATAACCTTGGTTTTTACTAGCCTTCTTATGAGTATGACCATTTGCAAAATCTACCTTTGTTGAGGAATCCATCTTGTGTTTTCTCTTTGCGAAACTTCGAAAAAACATTTCATTTATACAAAAAGAAAACAAAAAATTGTTTGTTTTTTGACTGATTTGTGATTCTGGACAAGTTAGTCCTTGGTTTGCTTATTGCCAAGTAAAACATCCTTGAAAAAGACATCTTGTAAGCTTTTACTTCAAATAATTTTTTATAGTTTGTAGATCTCAAGGTTTGCTTTATTCATAGTTTTGAGTTTTTTATAAAAATACAAAAATCTCTTTTGAAAAAATTTTGTTTTTGTAGTATTTGAGTGTTTGAAAGAAAAGGGAATTTTTTGTGAAAATAACTAGTTGTCTCATTTTGAGTGCATTGGAAAAAAAACACTTCTTTTAATTTGTTTGTTAGGAAATATTTGTGTTTACACGCATTTGCATTCTCAAACTCTTTCCTAGCTAGAAGTTCATTGAATAGAAAAGATTGTTTAATCATCTTAAGTGTATCTTTTTAGTGATTTCAAGTCGAGTCTTCACACCATGAGTTTCATCTCTGCACCTCTTGACTTAATCAAAAACCAATAAAAATAACGCTTAAAGTGAAATCAATCTAGTAAATCTTTTTATTTCTAGGGCTCTATTACACCAACATAGCTTAGGCTAGTGTCTTGGAGTAGGGAGTACTTAACTCTCCAAGACAGTAAAACAAACAAGTAGCTGTATCTTGCGATAGGAGAGAAATCCAATTGTTGCATCTATGCTCTGGGAAAGCTCCTCTTAAAGGAGAAGCACGAGATCGTGTCCGAACCAGTGTGGGAATCAATCCTTCATCATTGGGAATGACGCCAGATATTCATGTATTAAAAATGGTAAACCTCGGATTAACCATTGTCGAGGAGACTGGGGTCACTTGTTGGTAAACCTTGGTTTATTCAAGGATCCTTCAAGGGGATTGAGCTTGCTACTTTGTCCTTGCGCGTGTATTAGATCGTAGACTGTTCCCCCAGGTATATTTGTTTCTGTTGGTAACCATAGTGACCATATTCTATAGGATTCTTCCTAAGGTGACAGTGGTGGGAAGATCCCACTATACTTGGAGTAGACATCAGCTAGACTCACTTGGATTTTCTGGGGGGTTCTCTTCACTCGAGATAGTTTAGTGGAGAAACTTGTGCCAGCCTTTTCATTAAGCAGGTTGCTAGAGTAACTGTTCCAACCGCTATTTTTGTATTGAACTCTGCGATGTTGGATTTCATCACCAACTAGTGTTTTCAGTACGGAAAGTTACTGTTTGTGTGTGGTTTGATCTCTTAGATTCTTTAGGTGTGTGATTCAATTTTTTTAGTTCTTTAGAGGCTTTAGGTGGTTTTCATTGAGATTTTACTTTGTTTTCATGTGAAGTAGTTAAAATTTTTAACCGTGGTTGAATTACCGAGGAAGTCCCATAGACTTTGGGGCCAACCTCCTGAGTTTTCACCAAGCCATCCTGAAGGGCTACGGGCCCTGGTAACTCCTAGAGAAAGTAGAGTTGGGTCACCTGAAAAAGGAGAGTCTTCTTTGGTGGTATATCCTGATTTTTCAACATTAATAGCATATTATAGTACGCAGTCTGTGTCTGTTTTAGAAGTTACTAGTAGTGTTTCATCTACTAGTGATATAGGTGAAGAACCTGAAATATCTGAACCCAAATCTGAAATTTCTGCTACTCCAATATCAGGGTTTGCCTCTCCAGCTTCTAGTGGTCCTAGTTCACCTAGGGTAGAAAGAATAATTACCCAAAATCTTCCTTCTGGACTAATAGCTATTGAAGAACTTGCTATTCTGGAAAAAGAAGAAGGAATCCCTATTCTTGAAGATCGACTTGTTATAGAGCTTAGGGAGCGTGAATCAATCTTTTACATTCCACCTAGGAGCAGTGTTTGGTATCTTTCATTGACTAATTTTTTGGAAAACTCGGGACTAAGTTTTTCACCACCTCGTATTTCTTATCACCCAACACCTAGAGGTTACTATCCTCCATTAAATATGTCAAGACAGTTGTCCATGTTTTCTCAATCTCCGGAAACCTTTTTGTACGGCGGTCCTTCTGTTCCTGTTGGGTATCAGTCGATTTCTGGTACTTTTTCGGGAGCATCTCCTCAACCTATTGAACAAGGGTTATTAACTGGAAATAATGGTACTAAACTTTTGAGTGTAGAAGATATTGTCATGATGTCGGGTACTATTCCCAATCTTCAACCTCAAGGTGGCCAGTCACCGCCTGGGGGGCAGCCTCAAAATCCTCAAGTATCGCCCGGGGGGCAACCTCAAGGTACCCAGTTTGTGCCTGGGGGGCAACCTCAAGGTACTCAGTTTGCGCCTGGGGGGCAATCTCAAGGACAGTACATACCTATGGGACAGTACATTCCTCAAGGTCAACCCCAGACTCAATATGTACCTCAAGGTCAACCCTAGTATCAATATGTACCTCAAGGTCAACCCCTGTATCAATATGTACCTCAAGGTCAACCCCAGTATCAGTACGTGCCTCAGGGTTATCAACCCCAAGGTCAGTACCCAACCCAAGGTTACCAACCACCTTCTGGTCAATCATATGTTCAAGGATTTGGAAATATATCGTTGAATTATCAACCCTACCCTCAACCCAGTTATGGTCGTCAATATTCTCAACCTGTTATGGGTCCGTACCCCGGAATGAATTTAGTGTGGGATCCATCTTAATCCCAACAGGTCTTGTAATCGAATGTGCAGTTGTCATCTCAAACTGGACAACCCTTGGTTTCTAGTTCACCCCAGCAACCGGTCTAGTCTACTGTTCAAACTTTTGCACCTTCTGTAGTTTCTCAGTCTAGGCCTAGTACACCTCGTACTCTGCCTCAAACATCTTCTGCAACTACTGCAACATCTGTTTCATCTACCCCACCTTCTTCTGGAGTATTGACAGCTCTGGTTTCTACTACCCCTGTATCTACTCCTCAGACATCTTTACCTCAGTCTGGACCCATGGTCCACACTTCGGTTCAGATGCCTATAGGACAACCTGGTTTAAGTACGGTTGTCACTAGTCAACCTCAGTTTATTCAACAATCGTACCAACGACAGTACCAATTCGGTCCTGCTGTGCAGCAACCAGTCTATCAGTATCAACCATACCCTAGGTATACATATCAACAACCTCAGCAACCCCAGTATGGTCTGGTTAATCCTGGTTTTCCAGGAGGATATAATATCCCAAATGCAATTCCAATCCCTAGTTATCCTGGATATCCTCCTCCTGGGGCTGGTCTCGCGACCCAGAGTTTTAGGGACCCTAATCGTCAGTTATAGTTTATCGCAACTTTGGACTTGCCTGATTTTTCGCGCCTTACTAATGATCCAATTAACTATCTTCCATTTTGGCTGCCAATGCCGAATACGTTGCCTACTGATATTTCTAAGTTTGAAGGTAAGCTAGGAGAGGACCTGTCGAACCATGTGATGACTTATCACCTCTGGTGCGGGTCTAATTCTATTTCAGATGATTCAATCCATTTAAGACTTTTCCAGTGCACTCTAATTGGTCTTGCGGCCAAGTGGTACATTGAGTTACCGCGAGCCACTTTTATAATTTTAATCAGTTAGCTACTTCGTTTTTAACTCATTTTCAGTTTCCAGTCATATATGAAAATGGCACATAATTATTAACTTCGTTAAAGCAGTCAAAGTCCACTTACATTTCAGATCACATTCATGAATGGAGACGTCGACGGCGTTTAGTGAAGGTTTTTATCTCAGATCAGATCTTAGCTGAATGGTTTGTAAAATATTTACTACCCAAGATCACTAAGGATGTAGCTAAGGCCGGAGTCATTACTGAGGAGCAAGTAATTGCTCAAGTACAATACCTTGACTTAGTTTATACTTAGTCGGGTACGTTACACGAGAAAATCCCCAATCTACCCAAAAAAAATCAAATTGTTGTAGCTCCTTCAGGGTCTCATGCCGCTGATGGTATGATTGGTACGGTTAATACCAAAAGTAAGAAGAAGTCTTCCAAGAATTCTTCTCCTATCATAACCTTGCCAGATTCCTCAATAGGAGATTCTTCCGCGGAACTTTCCGCTGATATTCAAGTTGTCGAGTCATCTACAACTAAATCAAAAACCGGTGGTAAGAAGAAAGGGAAGAAGAAGAATAAAACAGATAAAAATTCAAAAGAGAAACTAGAAAAAGTGGAATCAACTGATGAAAAATGCAAACCTTGTTATCCTTGTCTCATTTGTGACGAAGAACATTTTACGAGAGACTGCCCTCATTGTGCAGAGGTTGCGAAAATTGTCAAAGGTTCCCAAACTCCTGTTGTTTTGAAGGATCCTTTTCCAAATCAAGACAATAAGATGATAGGTTCTTCCTCCAGTGCCAATGAAGAATCCATATTGATGATGTCCCATGTTAGGATTGCGACTCGATCGCAAGATTATGGAAGTAAAAGGCCTATTGATGGTAAAGAAGTAGAATCTTCTCATTCTAATCCATCAACCTCAGCTCCCGGTTCTGATCCACTACAGATCGAAAAACCTAATCTAGAATTAGTAATCAAATCGCCCGCCAAGGGTATACTTCGAAAGTTGGCTTTCAATCCACATGTGAGAGCGGCTCAAAACTATAACATTGTTGAAGATCTAGTTGTTTCACCTTCAGCAATGTCAGCTTTGGAAGTGTTGCAATCATGTCCAGCACAGTGTAAATTACTTTTGTCGGCTATAGGAGCTATTGACGTTCAGGACCCGAACCTTATAATCTTCGATCTAGGAAATAGTGCATTGCGCTTACCTCATCAAATGGCTGTCCAGATTCTAGTGATAGTAAAAAACAGACCTGTCCATAGGACTGTGATTGATGAGGGAGCTTCAACGTGTATTATGTCGATACAGTGTTGGAGGTCGCTTGGTTCTCCTTCACTAAATCAATCCTCAACGATTCTAAAGGCCTTTGATGGCCATGGGTTTCATCCTTTTGGCATTCTAAAGGATCTACCTATAGGGGTTGAAGGTAAAACTGTTAATCTAGATGTGGAAGTGGTTGATGCCCCTCTAGATTACAACCTTCTCTTGGGTCGTAGTTGGTCTTACACTATGACAGCTGTCATTTCATCGGTCTTTCGGCTCATTAAGTTCTCTCATAATGGCAAGATCGTAATCTTAGACCAACTGTCTTACTTTTCATCCGACCCAGCCTCTGCTGAAAGCATTTAGCATGTTGGTAAAACAACTATCCCATATAAGGATGTTGGAGTAGGACTAGTTAAAGATGCCGGTTTACTGGGAAATTTTCCTTTTCCTCCTATCAACACATCATCTTCTACTGCAACCATTCATATGATTTCATCAGATACCATTGTTTATGATGATCCTTGGATCATACCTTCTGAATCTGAGATAGACTCGTTTGGTGATCTTATGCCTTTGAGTCCATATGAACTTGCGTATCAGACCTTGTAGTCGTTCTCCGACACAAAAACAACTCAAATTGACTTAATGAGTGTGGTCCACGAGGAATCACTTTCGACATCAAACTTGAATTCAATAACGTTTTCTGAACTTGTTCACACTGATGAACAAATTTGTGAAATCCTATGCGTCGATGAGTTACCATGGGAAGATCTTCATCACAAATATTCATTTTTACCCAAGGAAGATCATTTTGAAAATGCTTTCTCATCAATTTTTACAGCTAAATATGTCAAGGAAGCTCAGAATCCAATGCAACATCCTGATTCTGAGTTAAACTTGGGAAATATTTCTCGAACTATTCCCCTTGACATTTCCGTTAAGCCTGGAATTGTTGAAAACATTGATATAGGTGCCTCTTGAACGAAAGATTAAATTCAAACATATAAGGCCCTATTTCAAGAATTCCACGACATGTTCGCCTGGTCATATGAGGAAATTCCAGGAATTGACCCCGCAATTGTTGTTCATGAAATCAAAACCTACCTGGATGCTAAACCCGTCCGGCAACGTTTGTGTCAAATTCACCCAAGAAAAGCTGTTGCAATTAAAGCAGAAGTTGAAAAATTACTCAAAGCCGATTTCATTTATCTGATCCCGTTAACGGATTGGGTATCGAATATTGTTCCTGTTAACAAAAAGTAGGGGACAATAAGAATATGTATCGATTATAGGGACATTAATCGAGCCTATCCAAAGGACAATTACCCAACTCCCTATATCGATCAAATCATCGATGATTGTGTCGGAAGTGAAATTTTCTCCTTCATGGATGGTTTTTCTGGATACAATCAAATCAATATTCTACCTACTAATCAACCAAAAACAACATTCATTTGTCCATGGGGGACATTTGCTTATTGCAAATTACCTTTTGGGCTTAAGAACGCTGGAGCAACTTTTCAACGGGCCATGTCTTATGCTTTTCATGATATCAAGCACATTGTGCAATCCTATCTCGATGACTTGCATGTTCATTCATTACATCGAGCTAATCATCTCGTCCATTTAAGAGCAATATTTATGAGGTGTAGGTATTATCGGATTAGGTTGAATCCCCACAAGTGTGTTTTTTGTATTGAAACGGGTCAGTTACTGGGGTTTGTTGTTTCGAAAGCTGGCATTCATGTTGATCACTCGAAGGTTGAAGCCATTATCAAATTGCCTCCTCCTTCGAGTCTTCGCCAACTCCAATGTTTGAAAGGGAAAGAAAACTTTTTACATCGATTTATCCCTAACTACACCGAGATCACAAAGGGTTTTACCCGGTTGTTGAAAGAGAATACTTCATTCTTTTGGGACGATATAGCTGAGAAATCTTTTGATGCACTAAAACATGTGTTGACCCATGCACCGTTGTTGCATCCTCCCAACTACAACCAGGACTACTTCTTGTATCTCGCTGCTTCCCATGCCACCATCGGAATGGTGTTAGTTCAGGAAGATCAATTCGGTACTGAACATGTGATATATTACCTTAGTCGAACTTTAAATCTAACTGAGCTAAAATACTCACATGTGGAGAAATTGGCATTGGCAGCCGTTCAAGCTGTCCAACGTTTTCGTCATTACATTATACTACGTAAGACTACAGTCATCTCTGAATGCAACCCTATGATCTATATTTTGACCAAGCAATTTCTGGGGGGAAAGTACTCCAAATGGATTGTGATCCTGCAGGAGTTCGACTTGGAATTTGAAAAGTCTAAGTCAAAGAAATCTTTGGTTTTTGCGGAGTTAATGTGTGACTTCCCGCATGCTAACACGAAAACTGTGGCGGAGGAGCCCATTGCGGACGAATCCTTGTTTCTAATCAGCACTTTAGATCCGTGGTACGGGGATATCATCGTTTATCTCCAAATCCAATCCTTTCGGCCAGATATTTCACAGTCGGAACATCGAAAAATATGATTCCAGTTGCAACTATTCAAAATTATTGGAGATACTCTTTATCGTCGTGGGGCGGACTCTGTTTTTCGACGTTGTTTGACTCATGAGGAAGATAAAAGGGTCCTAAATGACTATCACTTTGGAGCGTGTGGCGGTCATATGTATGGGTATGCCACAACCCAAAAGATATTGCGCGTTGGCTACTTCTGGCTATCTATGTTTAAAGATTGTATTATCGCGGTCCGAAAATGCCACAACTGCCAAATTTTTGATCGAAAGATGCGCATTCCACCTTATCCTCTTCACCCTATAATTGTCGTTGGTCCTTTTTCCAAATGGGGTATCGATTTTATTACATGTAACCCTCACTCGGTCGGGGGGCATGCGTATATCATCCTTGCGTTCAATTATTTTACCAAGTGGGCCAAGGCGATGCCTACATTTGAGGTAGATGGAAAAACAGCTGCAATTTTCATATTCAATCATATAATTGCTAGGTTTGGTGTTCCACAAGTGATTATCACTAATCATGGGCGTCATTTTCGGAACGTTATGATGACTGAAATTACAGGCCAACTTGGCTTGCGTCATGACAGTTCAACTCCTTATTATCCACAAGCTAATGGTCTGGTTGAAGCCATCAAAAAAGTTTTAGTCATCATGATCCGATGAATCATTGGGATTCATCGATCGAATTGGCATAACATGCTATTTTCAGCACTTTGGGCGTATCGAACCTCAGTAAAAACGTCAACAGGGTTCACTCCTTTCCAACTAGTTTATGGTCTGGAAGCTATGTTAGCCATTGAGTGCGAAATCCCGTCATTGCGAATGGCCATCAAATTACTTCCAGCCACTTCTGAAGAGGAAAGACGTTTGTTAGACTTGGCTCAGCTAGATGAGAATCGGCGCGATGCTACATTCGCGATCGAATCTCATGCAAAACGTATTAAAGCTCAGTATGATTGAAATGTGACCCCTCGAAATTTTTCAGAATGAGATCTAGTCTTATTGTATGATCAGGCAAATGATAAATTAGGTGCTGGAAAATTCGTGCCTATGTGGCATGGTCCCTATGTTGTCAAGCGAAAGCTAGCAAAAGGGGCCTATGAACTGGTAGACTTTGACGGGGTCTCTTTAGGTAAACCCAAAAATGGTCTTTACCTGAAGAGGTATTATGCTTAAAAGATCAGAGTGGAGATTTTTAGTTAGGTTAGTTTTCTTTCTAGCTGGTGTGTTTTAGATTAAAAAGTGTGCTTATCTTAGAGAGTGTTTTTCATCATTATTCCCGCTTATCTTGGTTTTACTCTTGATGTCGTAGATGTCGACGCCTCTCCAAAAATACATTGGTTTTGCTGATGGTGCTTGTCGTAGTACACAGAATATTTCTTCCACAGCTTGGGTTATTTATTCGCCCTCTGACAAGTTGGTATCTATGCATGGGGTAAGCCTCGGTCAAACAACAAACAACATTGTTGAGTATAGCGTAGTGATTGAGTTATTATCTGAATCTATTTCATTTGGGATTCGGAGTTTGATAGTGAGGTTAGATTCTGAACTCGTTGTATTACAGCTTAATAGAGTATACACCATTAAAAATACAATATTATTGAGATTATTTTTGAGAGTGCATCTCTTGGAACGTGAATTTGACTATATTGAATATCAGCATATTCCAAGATCTTTAAATACATTAGCAGATGCAATTGCTTCTCAAATGTTAAGTAGACATGTGCAATAATCATACAAGTAAATTTAAAAACATTCCATAACATGTTTAACAAGATAAGTCGACAATAGTGATATCATATAATATAGGAGTGTGTCAAAATATACATCATCCTCAATCATAGGTTGAAACACACCTTATGATTGGAAAAAATGATAAGTACAAAAAGAAAAAATGTCATATGTGACTACAATAGGCGATCATCCCATCATTGGTGATGATCTCGATATGAAACCACTACACGGGCCACCTTACAAAGGAACCTCCTAAAAGGTCTTGGGACCCCAATCACATAGCGCTGAAGACGACGAGGAATGTCATCTATGCTGGTCTCTGGAATGTCCCTGGTCAAGCGCTCTAGATGGCTCTCCAACTCGGCCAAAGTCTTTGCTGATTCATCCTGTGGGGCTGGTGCCAGTGTAGCTAGTTGTTTCCTCTCGTAAGGCCAAAGAGCGGCTGGTCACCGTGGTCCTACATCTGCATTTGAAACTTTTACTATCAGTTTTGGAATGAGATAAAAATAAAAATAAAAATAAAATTAGGAAAATGCTGAAAATGATTTTACCTGAGTCATCCCATTACTCTCCTGGAGGAAGAGCCATGTCTGGGTCACCACGAAAATCTACCCCAGCATAAGGAAAGTCCTGGATAGAAAAAACTTGGTTCTCCAACCATTGGAAATACTCAGGTTTGAACTAAACGACCTCTGTCCCCTCATTAGGATGACGGGCCATAATTGCAACCCATCGCATCAGTTTGGGCTCTCGAGGAAGCCCAGCTCCAACAGTGAGGTGTTGCGGAATCAACATCGGAACCCTCTCTAGACCAAAACTCACAACTATAGCACCATATCCAAAGGTCTTCAGTTGTCCGTTTTTGGCCCTGGTTAGTTTGCCTTTCACATTAGCCAACACAGCATCGCACTAGTTGAAAATGGTGCCTCGAAAGCAATCAACTGCCATCCGCATCTGGGATCTAGTGGCTATATGTAGTGCTGTGCTACCGTAGAGTCTAGTAACTATAAATGCAATAACCATGAGTTCAGGACGGGATATGGTCTTGATATCTATTCCTTTGTCTCGGTTATGGGCGTTGCAGTACTCTAGCCGGAGGCTATCCACAGACTGGCCACCTGCCCTAGCCCCGAATAGAGTCAAATGTTCACCTCTCCTAGGAAAACCAATCAAAAAATATATATCTGTTGGCTCTATTTCGAGTTGGTGCCCACCAATGAAGAAGCACTAGTCCTGTATACTCCATCTATCAACAAGTCACTATAGAAAGTCCACCTGGGCCCAAATGCCTGGTATGGCCCAGAATTTGTACAAGCCACATGCCTTCAATGCATCAATCGAAGGTTGATGATTCATCGCGGCAAGATCTACGTCCTCATGCTCCTGTTCTCACCAATCAAGCATGATGTTTATCCTACATCGAGTAAAAAGGCGAATTAGAATATATAAAATTGAATTCTTTGGGTAATTTTTGAGTTAGTTAGGTTTTGAAAACCTTTGCGTGGGGTACGCACCCTCTTGTTAGGGACAGTGTGTGAGGCCCACACCTTGCCTTCATGGCAGGTGTGTACCCCTGACTTTTTTCCCATTGCAAAAAAGTTGGGGTACGCGGGTCCCCTGTGGTAAACCCGCGAGCCCCCGCCCGCAGGTTTTGAAACCTAAAAACCTCCTAAAAATAAAAATCAACCCCTAAAAAACAATTTGAAATGGATAGAAATGAAGAGTAAGATGATGTGGATTACCTGTAGGAGACAACGTTCGATTCCGACGAATGGATTTTCCACAATCTTCATGGGAAGTTTCTGGTCAAAAGCCCTTTTTTCTCACCCAAATATCAAACGGTAAAAATGAATGGTTAAAAGGCCTTTTTATAAGTTTTTTGAGTAAATAAATTGCAAATTTGTTTATGTTTCACTTTGAAAAGGTAATTTTTGCAACATTTTTACCCATTTTAAACAGGTATGAGTAATGTTTGAGTTTTTGTTCAGGATAATGGATTTTTCAGGCAAAATTGATCATTTTCAACAAAAAAACATTAGAGTCACCTTTAAGCTCTTTTCTGACTCCTAAAACATTAAAAGATTGCCGAGTTTTTCTTTTTAAGATCGTCAAAACGGCACTAAAAAGACGGTCCTCTTACAACCCTTTTCTGACCGTAAAAACACGAAAACATTGCCGGGTTTTTGTCATTTCAAATTCGATATTGGTCATAAAACGACGTGTTGTTGATCGCTTTTTTACTTTTTCAGATCAGAGGCACTAATTACGAAAAGTACTCCTTGGTCGTAAAAAATCAAGCGGTTCTCTCAAGTATTATTTTATACTCTTTCGAGCTTGGGAGACACAAATTTATGAAAAAGGTCAACCCTAGAGTCTTCTTAAGTTTTTTTAGACTCTCTAAAAATGAAAAACGCTGAGTTTCTCCTATACTGGACTCGTTAAATTTCAACAGTAAAGGACCTGTTCAATTACAAACAGGAACGGACCACTCCTTCTTAGGGTTCGAATTTAAACTAAGTTGGACTCATCCGAAGGATGAGCTTATAATCAAGCATATGTTATACTCCTCAAGCTTGTAAAAAATAAAGAGGTACCTGCCAGAAATGGTGGGGGAAAAGAGAGAAAAATGAGCCTGTTTGTCATACTTTGTAACCACTCTTGAACACGACACTTTCATTCACCTGGGTTGGGAATTCCTTTGCCTAACAGTTGATCGAACCACATTGAAATTCTTCAGCCAGTTTCTGGGTATTAACTTTGGGTCAATTGTCACCAAACCATCTGCTGTGTCGTTATGTGTTCAAGAGGTCAGTGAAAATAAGCCATTCATCTGCAAAATATCTGTCATCCATCTTGACCATCCTTGAGTTAGTCCTTGCAACTAAATTTCTTCAAACTTGATATATGATTTCGTGTTGTGGGCTTGCCTACGACGGATCACTTTCTATCAACTTTAGCTCTTTATCTAGAAAGATGATCTAGAAATCACCAGTACCTTGGGATCTGCATGCCTCAATGGCAGGTTTCTCACCTTCGATGGTAGGTTGCATCATTGACCTTCGATCGAAGGATTCCGTGACATGTTCAACATCGACACATCTAATCACATCTCATGGATTGTACTGAGTACTTTGAGAGCCATTGTCATTATTGGTGGTTTCTCTCACGCTTGTTAACAGTTTACATCATTGACTGGTAATCAAGCGGTTTCTACCATGTTCGACTTCGACACATTCAATCGCATGGATAGAATCGTACTATTTGGGACATAGAAATGAAGACCCTGGATCTAGTTTCCACCATCCGGGTTGCGAGGAATTTTGTATTCATTATATTATGGACTATTCATAAACAGATGGTTGCGTCCATACTGTGTCCACATGTGTCTGTACTTATGATGTGTTACGAGATCATTCCTATATCAGAGCAGTAGTTAGTCTCCTAGCCAGTTAGTCTTCTAGCCAGTTTTCAGTCTCTTAGTCAGTTTTTATCTGAGCATGGGAATGCCTACCTCAGTGATGATATGATCTCATATATATATTTTGCATTGAATGTTTTTACAGGTTCCAACCGGGCTCTCTGCAAGAT
>APFE031011036.1:2241-34230 GCA_000404065.3 Pinus taeda
TGGACTTAAGGTAGGGTCTAAAACACCTCTTTAGTTTTTATTAATGAATCACAATATGTTTAGAGAAAGGTAGATTTTCTTGTCCTGCTTGTTGCTAGATATCTGTTGATACTAGGGAGATTGGCCTTGTTCGCAAGATTGATTTATCCAGCCAACAATATCCCATGCCTGGGGGAATGATGCTTTTCCCCTGGCCATCTTAACTTAAGTATTGGCCTCGATCCCAACAGATCTAGGTATGGACAATTATCCTCCCATTCCTTGGATAGTTTTTCCTATTGGCTGCTTCGGCAAGCCATATGCACATTACATATCATAGAAGTTTGATACCATATCTTCAAATATTCTACCCTCTGACCACATAGTCGCCATGTTTGACTTAGTGGGTGAGAATGATTCTAGACCTCCTCTAGTAGTTCATTCTCGTTTTCCTATTCCCTTAATTCTTCACCAGGAACCATCGTTCCATGAAGCATTAAGGCCATCTTTAGACAAGTAAGGTCAAATGCCTAAAAGTCGTAGATCCAAATTCCAATGGTCAGTTTGTTCACTATGATCTCCACAAGATTTAGGGCTTTCTCCTCCTCTCAAATTGGAGGGAAAACATCCTTTCATAGAAAAATCCAAAATTTTTATGTCGCCCATTCCGACCAGACTGTAGCTCAATATGACTAACCATTAACACCATTGGAAATCTCTCATCAAGTACTATAATGGGTCTTCCTCATTTTTTGATGATTTGATACTTCACCAGGAAGTCATTTTTCCAAGAAGGGTGACTTCATCACTCCTCAAAATCGAATTTATTCATAAAACGACACTTGTACTTTGAGGCCCACCTCCTCTTAATACTTGTCATACCATGTGTTTATTTTTATCATGAGTAAGCATCATTTACTCATGTTTTCATGGTCCCCAACAGTCCTATTCTGTGTGGAAGTGTCATCGAATCACCCTTGTTCAAAGCATCCACGATGAGTCACCCTTGCATCCATGGAGTCTATTTCACGTCCCATTCTATCATGTCACAATGTTCCATCCATATTTTCATACCATTAATCCTATGTTTCCAATTTTGGCCTCCAACCATACTGTCCCCATCCCCTCCAGAGTTGATTCAGTCGCTACCAGGTCAACCATGCACTTTATGATTTGACAAGGGAAGTCATTTGTTTGTTCCTTAGTCCCAAATTTTCCATTGTCAGTCCATCAGTCACATCACTATTTTCACTCGTGCCTTAGCTGAGGATCCTCATTGCCTCACCTATCGCAAGCCCTATTCTGTCGACATCAACTCATCTATTCTAGAAGAACGACCTAGAGGGAAATGTATCTTGGTTCTAGCTTCCATTCTTGTTTGGTGCCTTAGTTCAAGTAGAGAGAATCATTATTTCCCTTTGACTTAGTTGTTTCATGCTTGTGATTCATACTCTTGATGGTCCAGTGATGCAGCAGATTGTATCAGTGATTCCCGGGTGTGTGTGAGATGTTTCAGACCTCATGTGGGGGTTGCCCTTCAGGTAGCCCCTCACATGCTTGGATGCATTCCTATTATACTACAGCCTTAGATGCAGTTCCACAAAGTTGATGGGTTCGGTTCCTACCAATCATAGTGTTCATAACATACATGTCTCCTTCAGATGATCCATTCAATTTTGCAGAGCCCTTCCCTGTTCAATAGGGTTTCTTCAGTTGTTCTACCCTCCCTCCCACCCATTTTTTGAGGGAATGGTAATTATATGTCATGTCCTAAGATATTATTGTATTTAGTCCTGGCTCATATTTTTCTAGGTGCATTATGTATATGGGACAAATTGTATTATTTTCTGGCTCAATTATGCCAGCATGTCATGTACCATTCAACACGTACTTCATTGCCCAGTTTTATGTTTCTGGGCACATCATTATTTTTGTACTAAGTTATCTCAGTGGGTATGGGTATGCCTCCCCCGCCTCATTGATGTCCGGTACCACAACATAACAGGAAACTTACATTTGTCTTACCCCCTCTGTCCCTATCCTCTTTCGCTTCAGCTTTATTGGTCCTTCTCTCTCTCTCTCTCTCTCTCTCTCTGACTCCACTATGTTGTCTAGTGATTGT
Source organism: Pinus taeda (assembly GCA_000404065.3). Taxonomy (NCBI): domain Eukaryota; kingdom Viridiplantae; phylum Streptophyta; class Pinopsida; order Pinales; family Pinaceae; genus Pinus; species Pinus taeda. The sequence continues at coordinate 4,343 of APFE031011036.1, forward strand.
GTCTTTACAATGTACTTTAGTAATACAGTTTTCTCCTAACACTCATATGTTGGGGGGAAATCTGTTATCACCAAAAAATTGATCATCTAGCCTAATTTACTAGATGGATGGAAGTACACCATGTAAGGCCAATTTTACCATAGTAAAATTGCTTTCACTGTGAGAAATTACTTAATAAACCACTTTTGTTAAGTAATTTATAGTTAAACCCATGAAGACTAATTAAATAGATCGCTATTTATTTGATTTTATTCTAGGAATAATTAATTAAACCATTGTTTAATTATTATTCCTTGTCATATTTGACCCAATTATGAAAATCACAGATAAATTATTAATTATCTTATTTTTCTCTAGGAATATTATTTAATCACTAATAATTATTATTCCTTGTCAAATTTGACTAAATCCCTCAGAATAATTAAATAAATCATTATTTTTTATTATTCCTTAACCAATTCCTTGAGATGATAAATAAATCATTTATTTATTTATTATTTCTAAATAAAAGTTTAAATACTTTTTCCCTCTTAACTAGATATAATAAAGTACTCCAAGTGGTTATTCCAAGAACGGTGTTAATAATATTTTATTATTTCTCATTATTCGAGGATAACTCAATGTTTTGCTATAAATAGAAGGGTTTTCCATTCATTATTCAATTTTGATTATTTTCATTATTGCATTCACTGTTGTAACTTTGATTATTTTCATTGTTGCACACCATTTTTTGTTGGGTTTACACATTATAGAGGAGAGAGACTCTACCCAAGCTCAAGACGTTTGAGGATAGCCAAGAACCCATCCCATAGAGGGGGACTGGTAACATTTATTTGTTCCCTTCACAGGTGTTATGATAAAATATATTCTTTGTAGATCTCATTTCCATTGGATGATTGGAGATATTACTATTTATTTTTGTTGTTTAACTATGATTGTGGCATAGATCAGAATTATGGCAGGTTTTGTTTCTATCAGTTGTTGCGGATCTGTAATGTTTAGCAGCCATTTATATCGTTGAGATTGTTTTCCATCCACAATCTTAAGTGGGCTCTTTTTGTACATCTTTGAAAAGAGAATACTACAACAGTAGGGCCATCAATTGACTATGTGGTTTTATCAGGTATGATCAATAGGCTTCCTAATTCAAATGTGACAGCTGTATGATCCGTTGTTCTTTTGCTGTAAGACTTTTGTGCCAAACTTATTGCAAATCCTTGATCTCGGGCAGATTTCCTGGTGAACAATTTTGGATAAAGCCTGCATACCAAAGATTATCGTTAACAATTTCTATAATATTGTTGGATGTGTCACTTACGCTAGATACTGCCCTTTCAACCCATTTTATTTGAATTTCCCAATCAGTAAAGATAAGGGATTCTTTGATCTTTGAAAATTTTGTTGTTTTTCCCTTTGAATTGCTCTGCCATGTGATCAAATTTGAAATTTTTTCATCTGTTTCCTCAAAGTCGATTTTAGCATATGTGAATTGATTCACTAATGCATCAACTTCTTGGCCCAATTGGCTAATCTCTACTAATTTCTTACAAAATTTTGATTGTTTCTTTGATAGAAACGCATTGATTTCTAAAGTTTCTTTGATGAATTCATCAACTTTTGGTTAATCCTTTATTTGATCTATAGTAAATCGCAGCTGTGTGATTTCATTATCTTTGGAATTTAATTCTGCTTGGCTTTGAAATCTTAGGATTTCGAAACTCTACTACATTTGTTCAAGCTGTGATTTAATATATTCCTATGTATTCACTTTTTCTTTTGTGAGTTCGTCTTCCAGCTACTTTATTCTTTCCTCCTTTTCTTTGATCAAATTTTTTACTGCTTTTTCTTTGTCAATTGTCACAGAAGCATAAGCTCCTTCAAACTGAGATAATTTGGTCAAATTTTTAGATGGATCGAGAGGTGTATATTTCTAGACAACGTCCATTGGCTCATTGCCTGGAAAGCTAATAGAAGCATGGTTAATTTTTATCTTTTTCTTTTGTCTCTTCATGGCTTCCTGATGTTTGGGACTATAGAAAATATCTAAAGGAAGAATTTTCTCCTCTTTAAAAACAATATCTAAAGAAGGAAAAGCAAGAATAACTTCTATATCTTCTGAAGTAGTGAGAGATTTTTTTGAAGATTTCTCGGGAGGTTTTGGTGTTTCGGGAAAAGTTTGTGTTTGAATCATACCACCCTGTGGTTCATTGATGATCTATTCAAACTACCCCCATTCTTTCTACATTTTCTCCTGTTTAGGTCCCTTCTGGGTATTCTTCTTGTTGGAAGGTTATTCTATGTCTTTCTCTATAATAGACTTTTTTTGTGATTCAACATATTTGGATGCATTATTTGCATCCTTCTCTGAGACTTTAGTAGAAACCCTTTCTTCCTCAGATTCCTACAGGATTATTTGAAGTAGATTCAAAGGGACGTGCATTAACCTTTGATATTTTTACTCCTTAAATTCTGCTAATTCAGTTGGGTTCAGTCTGGGGGTGGCTAAACGATGTATCTATGAAAATTGTTCAGCTGCTTCAAAAAGATCGTCAAAATGATCATCCTCATGCATAATGCCTTTACTTTAATAGCTGAGGTAAAATCATATATGACCTTAATAGGTTCATATTTCCTTTCGTGAAAATCAACGAGATTTAAATTATGAATGTGTTTGACTTCAACATGTGCATGTCTGAAGTCAGTTAAACAATAAACACCACACCGAAGCAGAAAAGTAGGCAAACGATATTTTTTAGACTCTTTGAGAGACCTAGTTACACCCTTGCTAACTATCGGGTATGCAATTTCTTTAGCTGTGGAGCGGTGCTTCCAAAAACTCTGATATATGTAAGTAATTATTCTCCAAACCATCTTGCCACAGGTTGAATATCAGCCTTGGCTTCTTCTGATAACCTTGGGGCTTTCTTGTCAAAGAAAACCTGATGGATATGGAGCATAACCCCTTGAAAAATTTGATAGAAATGTTCATTGAAACAATATTTCCAAAGGGATTTATGATATACATGAATTGGTGATCCTGAGGAGTCCACTTCCATACCATAATTGGAAAATGAAAAATGAAACACACATCATCCATGATGTATGAAGACATATAAAATGGAGGAATGGTTCTTGTAGTGACAAAATGGTTCTTCCTATATTCTATGATATGGTGGGCTAAGTTATTTGACAAAATTGTGGTCCAATCCATTAATTAGAATTAGAAGCAGCATCAATGAGAGGCACCCATTCAACTGAAAACTCGGTAGCATCTACATGCCCAAATAATCTACATAGCATTGTGGCAATGTATAAATAAGGAGCGGAAAGAGAGGCTACCGAATGCATACGAATTATATCCATCTTGTGCTTGCTAGGATTTGGCCTCCATTGCTTTCTATCTTTGGAGGGTTCTTCATTTTCAGCAGCAAATTTGTCCACAAATGCTTTATCATAAACCTTGTGCGGCTGAGGTAAATGATACATTCTTCAGATATCCTCTAGTTTAAAAGAGTCGATGACCGCTTGCCTTGAGGTCACAAATTCTCTGTCTTCAATGTTCACATTTTCAATAACCAATTTCATCATATCGGTGTAGGGTAATAATTTTGGCCTAGCTGCTATCTTATACAAAACAGAGCATGCAACCTTAGGATAAGAAGCGTCCGAGGATTGATTATCATCTATCATCGCTTCCTTCTGTATTTCCTTCTCAAATATATCATAGAAATTTTCCCAGGAGCCGACACCATACTCTGGTAGACAATTTGTATCAGAAAATAAAGGTGATGATTCCGGTACATCTTCAGTCGCTAATTGTGTAACCTTTCCCTTGTTCATTTTGACCATCAAGTCAAGTAATCGAGTCTCTCCTACAATAGTGTCACCACAAAGAAGATGAGAGTGATAGTGAAAAGGAAGAGCACTAGAAATATAATGAGATTCAAATATGAAAACCTTATTCAAATGAATGAAACTAAAAAACCTAAATGCACCCGTAATGGTGAGAAGACATCATATTTCTCGAGTTGCAGAGTCATAAATATCCATAACATGAAACGACATCTGCGTAAGATTCAGATTAACTCACATTAATGTAGTCTATTGCCAACGATATTATAAGAGTAGATCATTAAAACTTATTAATATACCATCGTTAATATGTGAAATATAATTTAATGACGTGTCATTGGGTCTGGATTATCTTGCAAATCAGCTATTCGCAATGTAACATAATAGTTTGCTTTCCAATTTTGCGATTTTACGATTTGTGAGATTGCGATCCGATAGGTACGAACATGTTTTGATATTAAAGTTAATTCATTTGTCAGGTCCATCGTCATATCGCTATACATAAAGGAAGGTTTAACATGTTTTATTGCTTTTTGCGATGCGAAAAGTCTGACATGATTTGACCGGAAATGAATATTCCTTGATTCTTTGAATATTGCAAATCGGTGATGTTTCTAATGGTAACGTTAAGTGTTGCACACAAGACTTTGCAAAATGTGAAATGTGATTTCACTATGTAGTGGGGTTCTTGGAATTTTTATTTAGATTTTAGTGGATTTTAAATCAAATTATTTTCTAAGGGGTCCCCATTTGTTATCTAAAGGATTTTACCAAATGGTGGGTTGTTGTACAACACAGGAGGACCATATGCAAAAAGAAGTTTTTTTGGGACCCTCTCATTGGAATTATAGTTATTCCCAAGGTAATCTTATGGAGAGGCATAAACTTGAATATGTCCCTCAAGGAGGTTTGGGGATCACATATGCATCGATATCCCTTGGAAGGGTACTTTAATCATATTTTTAGCTCTTTATCTCTCTCTCTAGTGGATCTAATGCCATCAAAATTGTATCGAACTTGGTGCGATGGTCAAAGTAGAGGTCATAGTGTGGCCAAAAGATTAGATCAATTATTATTTGAAAATTTAATGGATGAAAATTGGATAGTCAAATCATTGGTAGAGACGGGGAGTTTATCTGATCATTTTCATATCATTCTAAAGTTGGAATCTCTAGAGGTGAACTCTCCTTCCCCTTTCAAATTCCCTACATTATGATTGTTAGAAGAAGAATATATCCAATTGGTTTCCTCTCCATGGGTTCCTTTTAGCCCTGATTATGAGAAATATGCTATGAAATAGTTCTCTAGCAACCTAAATAGAATACAAGGTGTATTAATCTCTTGGGATTGATATGACTTATCACACTCCCAGTCTATATTGTTAGAGACAAAAACTAAGCCCAAATATTTGTTGATGGATAAGGTATTGGTTCCTTTCTCTTTAGAAAATGAGGCCTTAGTCAAATCTATAATAGCCATAAGAAGCAACCACCTAGCCAAACAAGAAACCACTTGGAGGCTCAAAAGCGGAGCTATGTGGATATTAAAAGGAGATAACATCACAATTTTTTTTCACTAAGTATGCTAAATATTTTCATTGTGTGAACATGATATGGAAGGTTCAGGCCCTTGATGGATCATAGAATTCTTCCAATGATAAGGAAAAAAATGGAAAATAATTCCTTTCCTTTCCTTTTTCTAAGCCAATCGGATGTCCTAGTCGCGAGATTCTAGAAGTTATAAATATATTCTCGACTATTTTCTCTGATTAAATGAATGAGTATTTGTAAAAATAAATTTATGATGAAGTGCTTCTTTCAACTGTGTTCTCCATGAAAAGGGGAAATATTCTTGGTCTTGATGGAGTAACAGTTAAACTTATCAAGGTTCTAAAAATTCGTCAGGGAGGATTTACTAAAATTTGTTAAGAGTTAAAGTGATCCAATATGATACTTTGATATTTTAACTCCACCCATTTGGCCTTAATTTGAAGAAACAGGACGCTAAAACATTCAAAGATTTTCATTGCATTTATTGCTACAACATAATCTATAAGATCATCACAAAAATCATAGAAAACATGTTCAAGCCCCTTTTTAGTGGCTTCATCTCATAAGAATAGTTTAGATTTATATTTCATAGATAGATTCATGACTTATTATCTTTGGATCAAGAGGTCACGCACTCAACTAAATTTGAAAACCTCCCTTTTATTGTAATAAAATATCTGTCATTGTCATATGACAGAGTCCAATGGGTTCATATAAAGTTAGTTCTCTTAAAACTAGGAAAGTTCCCTAGCATGGTAAATTGGATAGTGGACTGTATCTCCACAAATTCCTTCACAATCCTAGAAAATGGATCTCCTCCTCTCTTTTTCCATCATTTGAGAGACATTTTACAGGGATGCCCCTTGTCTCCTTTCTTGTTCCTATTGATTGCAAAAGGTCTTATAGAATAATGTCGGTGGCTAAGTCTAGAAGGTAAATAAAGGGAATAAGGGTTTAAATGTATGATATTTTAACTCATCTATGATTTTATGATGACATCTTATTTTAAAAACTATGTAACTATCCCTCCTACCCCCTTAACCTTCTCAAGTTGTAGGAGGTGTTACTTCATAATTAACTCAACCTCCATGGTCCATTATGAATATGGGGTTACAATAATCCTCTTATGTATGCTACCTTGATAGAATTTTATTGAGCAAGCTTTAATTCGTAACCAAATTTGTTGCCTGAATTCCAAATTTTTTACTCATATCTTGACTTCTAGCTCCCAATTACATGTGACCACGACCCAAAACAACCATCTTAGACCTTTCGGCGCTTAGTGCCAAGCAACTGTTCCACCCACAAAAATCGATGATGCCTGAGAATCTTTATTTAATCCAACCTTAATCAATAGTTGAGATTCACTCTGACACCCCTTGTTTTTCCAATTGTTAATGATAAGGGGGTTTGGGATTTGTCACTTGTGAAACTAACTCCCACGTTTTCCCCTGAGAATGTCAAATGCCCCATGTTAATCTGTTCATTCGAATGAATGAAAGACCATCTTAGCCATACCTTGTTTTCTTGAATTTTAATGAGGAGAGGGTGACTCAAGATTTGTCATATTCGACCCAATCTATTATTGCGCCACATCAGCTGGGCGGGCCCATTAATCTTTTGTTTGTGCACTTACACTAGTCAATATTTTTAACACTATATACCTATGTAAAAATGACCCTTGGTGTAAATCATGAGGTTCTACCACCTCACCTGCCACTAGGACACCATGTGCCACTCAAAAACATGCCGCTTGGCCACCCAAAGGTTTGATTCCACTTGCCATGTGTCATGTTGATAGTGTGCCACATCACCTACTCATCCACATCCTTAGTGTATTGGGTCCCTGGCCCATTCTAGTAAACTTAATCCCTGATTATGAAAACTTAAGCACGACCAAAAACTAATTCTAATCCGTAATTATGGAAGATTAAGCCCAAATTAAGTATCCACGGGCCAATTCATCTAACTAGTCTTGCATACCAATATAGTCCTTCCACCTATCCCATTGATTTCTATTTACAAAGGAACGAAATGAAATACATATTTAAACAAAAACATGGAGATATAGTGAAACTGAAATTCAATTAATAAAACCAAAAATGCTAAAAATTGTTTACATGCAAAATGAAGGAAAACTAGCTCAGACGATGACAGCTTATCTCTAAGAAGAGATGTGATGGCTACATGCCTTATGAATTGTCTTACAATGAGGCTCTAAGGCCTTTTTATCATGAATAAACAATTAGAAAACCTAAACATCCAAAAACCTATCTCTGGGAGATGAAGCACCAAAAGCTTATGGACCCTAATGGGGTTAGTTAGAATGTCAAGTTCCCAGGGTCGTAAATATGGCATATAATTTTTTTTTGTGCACATGTTAACCCATTAAAAATATCTATCCGAGGACAACAAATTTTGACTCCAAACATTAGTCTTTCACTAAGGTTTTAGATTTTCCCCAAAAAATGTTGTTTAGGGCATCAAAATGGCTCCAAAAGTTCAGGACCCGAAAAATGCCAAAAATAAAAAACTATTGAAATAGGAAATTGAGTTGAAAAATAGGAAACTAATAGGAGATAATGCTAGGGGTCCAAGTGGAATAGGCGAGTGGCCACCAATATCCACTTGGATTAGTCCTCCCCCCTTAGGAAGCAATGGTCCCCATTATGTTGAGTGCCTCTATGAGATGGGGTAGCTTATGTTGGAATTGGTCCCTGGTGAACCACTTGCCTTGGTGTAGGAGTTGGCTAGATTTGACAACTCGATTCAATTAGTTGTGGCTTGTTCAACACAATCTATGATGATATCTATTGGTGTCAACTACTTGGAAATATCTAATGTGTCCAACAATGGTGGAAAGTATGGTCGAGGGTAGTCCACATTGAATATTAGGCATGTTTTCACCCCAAGAAACTCTCCTAGGTTGTAGCTCAGAGATGCTCGGGAACATAAAATTTCAACTTTTTGTTGAAAATGGATGAATGGAAGGAATGATGCTTGTCCAAGCCAGATAACCACTTCTATTTTGCTTGACTCTAGACATGCTTGAACACCCCCAGACTACAAGGCTTTAGACCACCAATTACTCATAGTTTAAGGATTGGGTGAATATGGAGAATACTGACCACACCAGCAGATGCACATGACCATGTGATCGCTAGTTGCAACTAGTAAAGAAGTCTGCAAATCTAATTCCCTAATGCACAGACAGGATGACAACTCTCTGGCACTAGGTGAACAAAAACATGAATAACTCATTCACTGATACATACAAGACTTTAACACAGAGATAGGATGACAACTACTCTAATGCTAAACATCAAGAGTTCAGGAATACAACATATCAAGCATAACTTGGAAAAGAAGAAGCATGTAAAGTGAGAAATTAACAACAAAAGAAGCTTGTATTAGCTGAAAATGAAGATGAGACGCTGCAAGTATCAAAATAGTTACAGTCTCCAGAAGTTGAACCTTACATCAAAACATCAACCATCAACACTGATTACATCTTGTTTATGGGTATATATAGAGTTTGATTACAAAGGCATTCAATCATTCTAGGTATGGAGGGGTCATAATTGACCACCAACTGCTTTAACTGCTTGATGGAGTCTCTGGTGCATTTGCTTGCTTCAGTGGATGAATTTGATCTTTTCCTTCGCTTTGCTGTCCTCTCGGGTGGCTGGAGTGTCATATGGGATGAAATTCTATAACTGTTAAATGCAATTACCTATTCGTTCTCTATCCTTTTCCTTCTCGGCCATACTGTTGGTTAAATATGGTTGTTGGGGAGCAACTGCAAACAGTACTGGAAACTCGTCACCTTCATCCTTCGGGTGCACGAAACAGTTCATGGACGTGTACTGCATGGCAGATAGACGAGTCGGATGGAGGAGAAAGATCAGTTGTTGGATCAAGAGGATAGACGACAAGGATTGTTTGGCGGAGAGTATCAAGAGATATGAGAGTGGAGCGAGCATGGGCCATTGGATCTCGGGTGGACAGATCTAACAGTCATCGGGCGGAGGAGACGCATGGGAGGTTAATGGAAAACAATGAGAGGCTGAGTGGTAAGTGGTTTTGGTTGCACCGCCTTTGGACGCTGGGCGGTAAAAGGACAATGGCGGGCGATCACAACCAGTGTGTGATGCATGGCACCGGGGGAGGGATGAAACCACCCTCCATTGCATGTTATTGCCCCGACAGTTTGTGGACGCGAGGAGAGCGAATGTCGTCCCATCGCGGCAGAGATGATCGGATGGTGGGGTTTTAATCACGCATGTCACTTTGTTTGATGTGATAGTAGAACCATTGGATCAGGGTGATGGAGATCAATGACTAATATTGCGGTAGAAGGGTTTGTGAAGGCGCGCGGTCGTGTGGGCGTGGGTTTATGGGGGTATGGGTTTAAGCGCTGGGGGCTTAAGAATAATGGAGTTTTATATGGTTTTCAACAAAAGAGCGTAGGAAATGGAGATGAAGGGAGAGTCAAAGAGGTAAAGGAGAAAGTGGGGATGACCATTATAGGCTTTCTTTGAGCAAAAACAAGGACCGAGCTTACTTCTGATTCTTTGAATATTAGCAATATGTAGCAGAGCTAACACTGGCTCCTTCTGGGGATGAGATCCTCCCTGTGAGGTCTCAAGAACTTGCAGACCAATGCCTTGCCTGTCAAAACCAAATGACCAAAATTCCCTAGTGTTCCATTGGGCATGGAGTCTAACTGAGTCTACACTAAAACTGATTAAAGTAACATATTTACAAACTTAAGGCCTAAAAACCTTAAAGAACATAAAATTTCAGAAAACGCCCATTAAAAGGGCCACCAAAAACTGTCTCCCCTTCCATACTCTGCAGTATGAAAGTATTGTTCCCTTGGATCTGAGAAATGATAAAAGGCCCTGTCCATAAAGCATCAAACTTCCCATGGTTACCTTTCTTCTCTTTCAATGCATCCCACTTAAGAACCAAGTCTCCAACCTGAAATTTGTTTATTTTTGCCCTCCTGTCAAAAGCTTCCTTGATCTTCTTTTGATGTGCCACATACTTCTCAACCAACTGTTCTTTGATTTTATGCACCTTTGCTAAATCAGTGATCCTTTTTTCCTTGTCCTCTTCCTCATTCTATTCTTCTTGTAAAAAAATTGCCACAGGGAGGGTTAATTGAATTGGGAATATAGCTTCAGTGCCATATACCAGCTTGAAAGGAGAATCCCCTGTGGATTTCTTGGTGGTTACTCTATCAGCCCACAGTGCATACTTGAGTTTAGAATCCCAATTCTTTTTGTTGTCTTCCAACAACTTTTTAATTATCCTTATTAGGCTTTTGTTGGAAGATTCTGCTAGACCATTTTCCTGAGGGTAGTATGAGGTGGAATGAACTAGCTTAATGCCCATTGAGTTACACATGTCCACCAATTTTTTTTCCCTGAAGGCTGCTCCATTATCTGTGACTAGCTTATGTGGACAACCAAATTTGGTGAAGATATTCTCTATCAAGAACCTCATGAACACATGATGATCAACCTTTCTGGAAGGGATTACTTCAATCCACTTAGTGAAGCAATCAGTAGCTACTAAGATCCATCTGTGCTAGCCACTGGAATGTGGATTAATTTCTCCAATGAAATCCAGGCCCCACTGCTGAAAAGGGCCAGTAGCATGTATGAGTTTTAAGGGCAGGGACTTTGATTGCTACTTCCCTTCAAATCTTTGGCACCTGTCACAAGATTTAACAAATGAAAAGATATCAAAAAACAAGGTGGGCCAATAATATCCAACCCTGAGGATCTTGTGAGCTGTAGTTTTCCAATAATGATGTCCTCCACATATGCTGGAACGAAACTGTTGCATCACTTCCATGGATTTTTCTTTATCGAGACACCTCAAAAGCATTCCAGATGGGTCCCTCTAGAGCAGATTTTCATGAATGCAGTATCTAGCTGCCTTCAGCTTAACAGTTCTGGCTTGGCTTGGAATAAGGCCTCGAGGAACTTCTAGCTTCAGCAAGAATTGAGCTATTGTAGCATACCATCCACAAGAAGCTAAATTTTCTGCCAATGATTGATTTTTCCCTGGTTCAGCTGTTTTTCCTTCTGTCTGACCATTCTCTGAAATTGTGCTCATGAGATTTATGTCGAGCATTCTATAATTTTCTTCAGCCATTAATCTGGCAAGACCCTAACCCCTGACAATCTTGGTGGGCTTCAATTATATGTTAAATTCAATAAGCTTTGCAATCCATTTAGCCCTTCTTCCATCAGCATCAGGCTGCATTATGACATCTCTTATTGAGGCAGAGGGCACATATGCAATTATCTTGGAATGAAGAATGTAAATTCTGAATGCTTTCAAAGACTTGATGAGAGCATATGCTTGTTTCTCAATGATATCATACCTCAGCTCAACATCCCTTAAGGTTTTGCTGAAAAATGCCACTCGATGCTCTGAACCTTCTTCATCTGCTTGCAATAAAACTGCTGCAAGGGTGTCATCAGAGGCAAATGAAAATATATGGAACTCCTTGCTGTAATCTGGACTGCTTAAAGTAGGAGCTTCCATAATAGCTTTCTTAATGGACTCAAAGGATCTTCTTGCTGCATCAGTCCATTTGATCTCTGACCCATTTTTCAACATGAAGGTAATATGCTTTAAAAGTTCTGCAAAATTTGGGATAAACCTCCTCACAAAATTTATTTTACCCAGAAAGGACTGGATATCCTTCTTTGATCTCGGTACAAACAAGGTCTATCTTGCTCTTACTCTTTTTGGGTCAATCTAGACACCTGCAATAGAAACAACATGTCCTAACAACTTGCCTTCTTCTAAAGAAAACTGTGACTTTTTAGGATTGACCGAAATCCCAAACCTCCAGCATTTCAGGAACACTTTCTTCAAATCCTGCAAATGGTGCTGATGGCTGCTGGAGTATACTGTTATATCATCTAGGTAGATAAGGGAAAACTTATCCTTCTCTCCTACAAATGCTATATCCATAGCTCTCTGAAAGGTGGCTCGAGCATTCATCAACCCAAAAGGTATCTTAGAGTACGTAAAAGTGCCCCAAGGAGTGGTGAATGCAGTCTTCTCTTGGTCATCTAGTTGTACAACAACCTAGTTATACCCTAAAAATCCATTCAGGAAAGACATCACTTTGGCCCATGAGACCTTCTACAGCAAATGCTCCATCTTGGGTAGATGATAATTGTCTTTCTTAGAGCATTTGTTTAAGTTTCTGAAATCAACACAGAACCTGATTTCTCCACTTTTCTTCCTCACCACCACCAAATTAGCTACCCATTTTGAATATCTGAGAGGGACTATGATCTTGGAAGCCAGTAACTTCTTGATTTCTTTTTCAATTAGAGGGAGGAGCAAAGGATTTATTGGTCTCAGCTTCTGTTTGAAAGGGATGGTGTCTTTCTCTAAAGGAATTTTATGCTGGATGATATTTTTGTCATATGTTTTTAGGTCACTATATTCCCAGGCAAAGACATCAACAAATTGCTTCATTAAATTGCAGTACTCAGAACTTTGGGCAGCAGATAGATGGGTGGACGGATTTATGTGTCTTGGATGCTCTGGACTCCCTATGTTATGCTTATAGACTGTAGATTGATCTTATTTTTGGCTTGTAAGACACATCATTCTGGCTAAACATCTTTTCTAAAGGAACTAGACCCTTAGGTATCTGATTGTTGGGCAGTTGGACAATTCTATCTTTACCAATTTTGTTTCTAAGCTGGGATTGGGGGCTTCCTTCCAAGGCTTCATTCTCTTGGTCAATTTGCATTTTGGTGAACTCATCAATGACTTGTAGAAATATGTTTACCTCATCATCATCCTCAAAAACTTTCCAATGCTGGACATTGTCAGGTAAGGATGGTCTGTATTTCATTTGGACTTCATAAACAAGTCTGGGAGGGATAAAGATGCTAGTAGACACAGCAAGGGAATCAGCAAGCTGATTTTTAACTCTAGGGATGTATGAGATATAAAAATAATCAAAAAATATTTAAGTCTCCATACCTCATCTCTATATGCTTTCAGCCTTGGGTGCTTTGCTTGAAATGTTTTGTTCACTTGCTGAATGATAAGATCAACATCTCCAAACACCTTTATGTTTCTGATTCCTCTATCTTTTGTTGTGTTAAGACCCAATATCAGAGCCTCATACTCTGCTAGATTGTTGGTGACTTGGAAAGCCAACTTAAAAGACAGATGTGTGCTTTCTTGTTTTGGAGATATCAGCACCACCCCTACCCCTGCAGTCTCCCTTGAACATGCTCCATCAAAGAACATCTCCCAAACATGACTTCCTTGCTTTGTATCTGCCTGATTCGCTGGTTTCTTGATCTGCATTGAAGCCTTTTGAAATTCTTCTATTTGGAGAATACAAGCTCCAAAGTCAGTGTCCACAACATAAATGGGATGATTGGAAGGATTCTTCTCATAACTGATGATGTAGGCCGGCTGTACTTCTCTGTACAATCTCCTGCTTTCTCCTCCAAAGACTGGGACAGTGGCATAAGATAAGTCATTCTGCAATGTCCCACCTAGTCTCTTAATCCACCCTATATACAATAGCATGGCAAACTTAGGAGGGACATTTGCTACCACAATCTCCATCATCATGCTCTTCATGGGAAACTGAGTTAGGGTAATGGCCAGGTCTTTGATTAATCCTAGGCATTTTACCTTTCTTGAATCAAATGAGAATATATCATGATATGGTCTGGTGATATCAAGGCCTAACTCTTCAATGACAACTTTGGGCATCAAATTGTGGCTGGCCCCTGTGTCTAGCAGGCAATTGTGGAGGATTTTGTCATGAATGGTCAAGGAGACATAAAATTATGGGGAGTTATTATCAGCATGTTCAGTCATTGGGCTAAGCACAACTGTAGGCTTATCATCTTGCAATTTGACATATTCAGTGGGGGTTTGTGAAGCTTTTAGCTCAAAAGCATCAAGGATTAGCTCTCTAAAAACTTCACTCTTTACAAGTTCTATCAGAGGTACGGATATTTTTAACTTCCGGATTTCTGATTTGAAACTGAAAGGGGAAGGGGACTTGTCAAGACCTCTTACCTCTTGAGCTGGTGCTTTGAGTATGACTGGATTAGCTGCTAGTCTTCTCTTTCTGATGTTTTGTTGCTCTATTGGGACAGTAGCTTTCTGTGCAAGATTCTCCTTGACATTATTTTGTTTTGACCTTAGATTATATCTTTGTTGTTCACTAGTTTGTAGAACATCCTCTTTGTCCTACCCTTGACTGGTTTGGTCTTGTAATAATGATTCTTCATAGGCAGTCATTGTCAAAAAGATATCACTGCCCTTATCTTCCATGAAATGAATTACATCCTCTTCTTCAAACTGCTCCTCCTCCATGACTACGTTTTAGAAAGGAGCCTTAACCTTTTGTTCTTCATTAGCTTCTTTACCCCTTTGAATGATCTGCAATTGATCATTTGCTCTTCTAAATGGATTTGGGTTTTTGGGAGCAAATGTGTTTGGAAGCCTTCCCTTTCCAAAGCTTTGATCAACCTTCAGCTTGGATATTTCAGCAGCGAATGACTCTATCATCTTAGTCATTTTGTCTAATTTAGGTTCTGAAGATGAAGAAGAGGAAGAAGAAGCCTCACCTCTCTACCTTCTTCTATCAGCATGAATTTTGAGCTTTTCTGCAGCCATAATATTTGATTCCACCTCTAACGCTGCATCTTGCATTTCAGCTAGAGTGGCACATCTTCTTTCTCTCAATGGCAGGCAGAAATCAGAGTCAAAAGCATTGGTATAAGTGAGTTTGGCAGAGGTGGGGGTTGGCTTTACTTCAGCTGGTATCTTACTATACATACGATTGAATCTTTTACTAAAATAAGGCAATGATTCCCCATTTTCCCTCTTCAGGGTACCAAACTCAGTATGGTAATATAGCAAGTCCTTTTTATCTCCCCAATGCTTTAGAAATACATCATCTAATGCTTCAATGTCTGTTATAGACCTAGGGGCTAGTTCTCTGAACCACTTTCTAGCCTCTCCATCGAGGCTCTAGACAAACACTCTCATCCACACATCATCCTCACTGATATCTAGGTTATCAACATAACTATAAAAAGATTTAAGGTGTTGTTCAACTGTTACTCCCTCTATACCAGTGAACTTGGGCATATATTTCTGATACTTTCCAGCAGGCATGGCATTCAAAGGAATAGGCAAGACCAGGGGTCCATACCTAGCAACTATGATTCTTTCCATCTTCGTGGGTGCTTGTTGCCCTACCATGACTGGGGTAGGTGGAAGGATACTAGCAGATTGGATGGTAGAAAGCAATGAAATAGATGACAGAGACAAAGGAATATGAAGGACTATATGGGAGGCTTTCTTTGGATTGATATCGAAAGGGGAACTAAATGAACAAGGAGCTTTATGAATCTCTGAGGGTATTTCTTCACTAACAATGCTAGGATCTATATCTTCAAACTGTATATTCTCAGCTATAGGCCCCTCTTGCAGAGATACATAAGGTTTTTTAGGCTTACCTGATCCTGATGCTTCTTTTAGTGATGTTTTCTTCTGCTTAACAATCTTCTCAGGGTTAGGCACTGGGTCAACTGGTGATTTCTGAGGATTTCTCCAGGTATACCTCACAAACTGAGCCAGAAATGTGATGTGGAGTCGCCACTAGGTCGATCCTCCAGTAGAGTCTCCAGATAGATGATTACAACTAGAAATGTGTCCAGAATTTTTCTATCATCAAAGATGGAACTATGTCGTTCCCCAGGGAAGCTGAGCTTCAAGCTCCTCTCCTCGGAAATGGCACCAATTAATGTTATCACCCCAAGAAACTCTCCTAGATTATAGCTCGAAGATGATCGAGAACATAAAAATTCAAATTTTTGTTGCAAATGGATGAATGGAAGGAATGATGCTTGTCCAAGCCAAATAACCACTTCTATTTTGCTTGACTCCAGACATGTATGAACACCCCCAGACTACAAGGCTTTAGACCACCAATTACTCACAGTTTAAGGATTGGGTGAATATGGAGAATACTGACCACACCAGAAGATGCACATGACCATGTGATGGCTGGCTGCAACCAGTAAAGAAGTCTATAAATCTAATTCTCTAATGTACAGACAGGATGACAGCTCTCTGGCACTAGGTGCAAAAACCTGAATAACTCATTCACTGATACATACAAGACTTTAACATAGAGATAAGATGACAGCTACTCTAATGCTAAACATCAAGAGTTCAGGAATACAGCGTATCAAGCACAACTTGGAAAAGAAGAAGCATGCAAAGTGAGAAATTAACAACAAAATAAGCTTGTATTAGCTGAAAATGAAGACGAAACACTGCAAGTATCAAAATAGTTACAGTCTCTAGAAGTTCAACCTTACATCAAAACATAAACCATCAACACTAATTACATCTTGTTTATGGGTATATATAGAGTTTCATTACAAAGGCACTCAACCATTCTAGGTATGGAGGGGTCATAATTGACCACCAACCACTTTAACTTCTTGATGGAGTCTCTGGTGCATTTGCTTGCTTCAGTGGATGAATCTGATCTTTTCTTTCTGTTATCACTCAAGTTGTTCCTTGGCTCCTGAAGGGATACGGCCGAGGTAACCACAAACCAATCTTTGGGTTGCAGGTTCTAGCCCACCTGCAATCAGAGAGGGCTCTCTCTTAATGATTTAGCTTTGTTGATGAAGATTTTAGGCTAGCTATTGGGTTCAATGGGTTTTGTTTGTGTTTGGATGGAGTTTGAAAGGAAGGAAGTTGCTCTTAAGCATAGAGGCAAGGGATAGAGTAATAAGTTTCAAACCATTGGGCATGGAGTCATGGATTAAGGCTTGCTGTTGTGTTTTGTTGGTCGCAAGAGGATTATAGAGTAGGATAGCTACACATGAAACAATACCAATTTGCTGAAAAGATGGGATGAAATTCAGAGATGAAAGGCAATTGAGAATCTTTCATTAACTAACAGGGAAAGAGGTGAATGAATGGTTATCTAGGAGCAGTTAAGAATTCCTAAATTAGCATTCATATGTGGAAGAAACAACGTAAACAAGATCATTTAAGTATGCATGTTCATAACTATTCCTGATGAAAACATGAAGAAATTGCAGAAATTGAGCCTAGGGTGCAGCCAAGCAAATCCTAAACTATCTTCTTTTCTACAATTTAGATGGTGGATTGATGATAACACAAACATAAAAACTAAACAGAGTTAAAGAAACACTTATTGATCCATGTAGAAGCACAGGAATTCCACAATCACTCTTCGGCCAAGTTAACACAGTGCACAACTCATTCTCCGAAACTCTCAAGCAATCTTTGATTATAGAAAATTATGACATATACAGTGCGAGTCTCTACTCGGGTGAAAAATCAAAACCTCTCATATCAAATCACCAACCAACCCCTATTACATTTTTCAGGGTGGTATATATAGGTAAAATATCTAAAGTTATTTATTACAACTGACCTAAACAGGTCTGTGGGAAAGCTTTCTAAAACCTAATCTATGCTGGAATTAAATGCGAGTAAGTCCTTTTTGGGCTGCACCAGAGGCAGCTGGATCAAAGTGAGTTGATGTGGTGTCCTCTGTGACTTGGTGTAGTGGTTTTGTAATAACTGTGCATTGAGTTTTGATCCACCGATATTTATGAGAGTTAATGTGCAGTCACTGAGATTTGAAACTTTAAATGTCTTCACCTGTTTTCTTTGACTTTGTTGGAGAGTCTTTAACTTTCACCTGCTTTCGGGCCGCTGAAAGATTTTTTCCTGATACACTTTGCTGCTACATTGATAGTCTCCGCCGCTTCCTGATACTCTTTGACATGGTTTTTAGCTGCATATTTGATCTGATACTCTTTAACCTCTGATCCTGGTCTCTCTCTGTCTTTTGATGCGTTCAAAACTGCAAAATCGGGCTTTTTCGGGCTTTTTCGATGAAAAAATGGTCGAGGAATCAAAATATTCCCTAAAGATTCTCCTCTTTGGCCTATTTCCCATATCGATGCGTGATTTCGCGCTAATCGCACATCGAAAACTGCCTCTGTTTTTCATTCCAGAGCTCCGAAGCTTGACTTTCGCGCTTGCGCGTTTTTCCGTTTTTTGGCTGCTGACGTCAGTGGTACAGCGGATGATGTCAGCATGACGTCAACAGTGGGGTCCTCTAGTACGGATGTGATGTCAGCATGCTGACATCAGCAAGGTGACATGGTAATACGGCGGGGTGACGTGGCAGGATGACGTGGGCCAGGCGCGGGCGGGGAGGGGTGAGGTGGCGGCGACGTGGAGGGGTGGCGTGGCGCTCCTATTATGCAAGGGGAGGGCAGTTTTGGAGTTCATCGGACCACCTTTGGTACGGAGGTGGTTTTGGTCAGGGGCGGCCCGATGCAATGGGAAGCCGCCAGCTGTCCCAGTGTACGACGGTAAAACCGTCAGACATCGGGTGCTAACGTACCCATACAAGAGGGTACCCGATATGAGTAATAGCCGTCAGATCTGGGGGAGGCAATCAGACGGTGGATGGGAGGCGAAGAAGCACGGAGTTTAGTATAAGTGCGCGCACGTTAATTTTAATTTTTCACGGCACGGGTGGGTTTAAACTTTAGGAAACAGTGTGATGTGTTTTGGCGCGTTGGTTTAATTATTGATCAAAACTTTAATAAATTCCAAAGAAAATGCACCGGGGGGGGGGGTTGGTTTATGCATTTGGAGAGGGGCTCTATGTGTTTTGGAAGGAGTCCAAACACTAGGGAAGGAAAATTATGTAGGTGATGGGGGCTCTTACTAAGGTCTAGGTGACTTAGTAATTCCCAAGGAGATATTTATGGTTATATTTCAACCAGAGGAAGGGGATATTTACATAGAGGAATTATTAACATAGTTTTAATAGGGGGAAAGGGGAAATATATAGGGATTTACATAATAATGTCAAGAGTTAATATGAAAAATGATAAGAAAGCGCTAAGTTTGGGAGATCATAGGCTGTGAAGGGGAAATAGAGCTTTTGTTAGAGGAAGTATGAACCCTCCTTGAGTAAAGAAGATCTTTACCAAGGCTAATGACATGGAGAATGATGAAACTAAGAGATATCAAGCAGATCTTGACCTCTTTTGGGGAAGTTAGTGAATGAATTAGGGAAGAAGAAGAAGGGGAAGTTAGTTATGCCTGATTTGAGCTCCTCCATATGAAACTATCTGATGATTGTGACCTGAGTATATGTGATACTTGAAAACCTGAAATTGATCACAAATAAACATTCTACAACCTCAAAACTACCTACCCAGCCTACTTACCTAACATTTTTTCTTCTTTTTGGTTTGGGTGCACTTAGACTTGCAAACCCAGCTTTTCCACTTTTTCTTTTTATGTCTTCCTATCTACAAACTACGCTTATTTCTTTCAAGGGCCCAGATTAAGCAGTTGGGCTCCTTTGATTCTCTACCTATCTAAGAATCTACCAAGATTAAGCTATTTGGACATATTTTTCATTCTCTATATTCTAAAACAAGAAATGGAAACCTAGGGAGACCAAGATTAAGCTGTTTGGACCTCCCTTTAGATGAAAACTTTACAAAAATGGAATAACTCTTCAAAACAAGAATGCAGCATATGAACTTTTGACTAGCACTTCTTTCATGGCCTCTTTCTTTGGTGTCTCTCAGCAAATATGGAGCATTGCAGCATGCAAAGTATGACATATTTGGCCTGTAAAAAGGTCAATCATGAAATATGAGTAACCTGCTGCAACAGGAAGCTAACAGTGGCTCCACTTGGTGATGGCTTTCTCCTTGTGAGAAGCCAAGAACAACAGGTCAGATTGCCTTGATATTCTGTTGTTGCTGTGCATTGAAAACTTTTAGTGCTGACTGTTGGATTGATTTGAACTTTTGGACCACACACAACACTTTCCCTCAACTGATTTGCTAGTGAATTATGTAGCATTGCCTGCTTTCTTCTGCGTGTTTCAGCATATGGACTGTTACAAAATAAATTAAAGTGCTGATATACAAACATTTATGTACAGAAAATAACACCTCCTGTTCTTTTCAATCAAAAGGGATCATTGTAGTGTTTTAGCATTCGACCATTAACAGGGCCTTCTTCAGCTGTGTTGCCATCTAGAGATTTGAGGAAATATGTGTTATTGCCTTGCAAAACACTGATAATGTATGGAACTTTCCACAGAAAATCGAATTTTGCATGTTTGTCCTTGTCCTCTCTTCATGAATCCCACCTAAGAACTTTTCTGCCAACCTAGAAATCCTCTGCTTTAGCTTTCTTATCAAACATCTTTTTGAGTTTCTCTTGCAACATTTGAGCTCTGTCATAGACTTGTTCTCTAGTTTGTTGGAGGTGAATGGTCTGATTAACTCTTCTCTGCATGTCATTTGGTTCAAATTGAATCTCCTGTAACAGTTTGATAGTAGGAATGCCCAGAGATGAAGGAAATCTGGCTTCCATGCCATATACTAGCTCATAAGGGCTCATCCCAATTGATTTCTTGCTTGAAAGTCTGTCCGCCCATAGGGCATTTGTGAGCTTCATATGCCAGTTCTTTTTGTTTTCCTCTAGCAGCTTCTTTATGATATTGATGAGGCTTTTGTTGGATGATTCGGCCAAGCCATTACCTTGAGGGTAGTAAGCTATGGAGTGGCCCAAGGTAATGTGGAATTTATGGTAGAAATTGATGATCTTTTTGGATTTGAAGGCAGCAGCGTTGTCGGTAATGATTTTCTCAGGGCAGCCAAATCTGGATAGGATATTTCTCTCAAGGAATTGGATAATTGTGGAGTCGTTGGCTTGTCTACATGGGATGGCTTCAATCCACTTAGTGAAATAATCAGTGGCTGTTAGAATCCACTTGTGCTGGCCTGAAGAAGAGGGACGAATTTCTCCAATGAAGTCGAGACCCCATTGTTGAAAAGGCTTCTCGGTTGAAACAAGAAATTGATCTTTCCAAGGAATGCTTGTAGCTCTTCTATGTTTCTTGGATATGGAATTTGGAGAATAGCTTGAATTCGTTCAGGATCAATTCTAATCCCATCTTTTGATATGATATGGCCTAGGATCTTGCCTTCCTCAAGGGCAAACAGGGACTTCTTAGGGTTCAAGGAAATGCCATATTTCCTACATGTCATGAAAATTTGCCTTAGATGCTTAAGGTGCTCTTGGTCAGATTTGGAGAAAGGGGTTAGGTCATCAAGGTAAACAACAAGGAAATCATGTATCTCCTTGGCAAATGCAATATCCATTGCTCTTTCAAAGGTAGCTCCAGCGTTCTTTAGCCCGAAAGGCATTTTAACATATTTAAATGTTCCCCATGGTGTGGTAAAGGCTGTCTTGTCTTGGTCATCCGGGTGAACAAGTATCTGATTAAATCCTGAAAATCCATCTAGTAAAGAAATTCTAGAGGAACCCACTACTGTTTGTAGGATATGGTCCATTTTGGGCAGAGGGTAGTGGTCTTTTAGAGAGACCTGGTTTAAATTTCTCAAGTCAATGCACAGTCTGATCTCTCCTGTTTTCTTTCTTGTGGGAACTAAGTTGGATACCCATTCAGAAAATCTGATGGGTGCAACGATACCTGCTTCAAACATTTTCTTTATTTCTTTCTCAATGAGAGGAAGAAGCATGGGGTTGATTCTTCTAAGTTTCTGTTTGAATGGTTTTTGATTTGGCTTTAAGGGAATGGTGTGTTGAATTACTGAGGTGTAATAGGACTTCAGGTCCTCATAACTCCAAGCGAATATATCTTGGAATTATTTGAACAGATCGACATATTTTGGTTTTCGATCAAGAGGTAGATTTTTGGATAATTTAATCACTTTAGGCTTGTTTTCTTTTCCTATGTTATGTTCTTCAATAGCTGCATTTATAGGCTCCATTTTAGGTTTCTTGGGCACATCATTATTATCAAACATGTCTTCTAATGGAGTCAGTTCAACAGGCAAAAAGTTATCCTTTAGGTCAATGAACTCATCCTCAGTTTTGGTTGTTTCTTCTAAATGCATATTTCTCAGATTTTGTATGTTTGCCTTGTCAAAAACAGTTGGGCTAAGGATTTGTTTAGCTATTGCAGCTGTTACAGCCTGCTGATTTTCTTCTGTTAGCTGTTGGGAATTGTTTATGGCATCCATATCAATATTCGTATTCGAAAATTCGCCCTCAAGAGTGAGGAAATTGTTAATCTGGGCATCATTTTGAAATACTTGCCAATCTTTAACATTGTTGGGGACCGAGGGTCTATGTTTTATCTCAACAGTGAAATGGTGATTTGGCTCAAAAGGAAGCTTGCATGTACTAGCAAAGGTTGCTAGGCTGTGAGCATGAATATTATGATCTCTTGAAATTTTGGCAAGCTTGGATTCATTGAAAGACCTGAGTATTTTTGTGGCAGTAGTCCTATAAGCTCTCATTCTATTGTCATTGGTAACAAAGTTACCTTTCATTTGTTGTATGATTAAATCAGAGTTACCTAGTATGGACACTTTTGCAGCTCCTAGGGCTTTGAGCAATTTAAGGCCTAAGAGGAGAGCCTCATACTCTGCCATGTTATTAGTACATCTGAAATTTAACCTATAGGCATGGCCTTCTGCGTGATTGTCATGTGTATTGTGAATCCACACCCTTGCCCCTACTCCTAACTTGTTGACAGAACCATCAAACTCTAGATACCATGTAATTTCCTGTTTATGATTGGTGTCAGGAGCTTCAGTTATTTGAAGGTTGGGCAGATTTACATTTTCTGTTTTGGGAGGTTCTTCTTGTTTGCTGGTTGTCTTGACTGTTGTGACAATTTCATGGGTATTGGCAACCAATTCCTCATTGATGCATGTTTCTTGCTCTAAGGCTGAAGGCTTCTCATCAGTTAAAAGATTTGTTTCATCATTGAATAAAATAAAAGAATCCATATCAGAATGGATTGTGTAAATTGGAAAATTTTGGGGCTTTTCCTCACTACTTACCACATACTTCATCAGTGTTTCCCTGTAGAGTCTCTTTGGTCACCCAAAGACAGATATAGTGGCATAAGAGAGGTCGGGTTGAAGGGATCCTTGCAGTTTTTCTCCCCATGATCTTGATAGGAGCATACCATACTTTGCGGGAATGTCAACAACTACTACGTCCATTAGGATTGTCTTGTTGGGAAATTGGACTAAAGACACACAAAGGTCTTTGATCAAGCCTAAACATTTGACTTGGCTAGAGTCAAAGGAATATAGATCTTTGTAAGGTCTTGTGACATCGAGGTTTAGCTTTTCCATCACATCTTTGGGCATAAGGTTATGTGAGGCACCTGAGTCAAACATAGCATTGTTCAGGATTTTATCATGTATGTGCAGGCTGATATAAAAGGGTGGAACAGGTCCATATGTGGATTTCCCATTAACTTCTGGACCAAATAGCAGCTTAGGGGTATCATCTAAAACATTTACATCATCCCTGACCTGTGGAAGTTGAAGTGACCTTTGAATTTGTTGCCTATAGACATCATGCTTGGAAAGTTCAGAGAGGGGGATAGATATTTTAAGTTTTCCAATCTCTGTTTCTAAGTTAAATGGTTTCTCCAGCGGAATCCTTGCATTCGCAGCAACAGTTTTTTACTTGTCAAAAGTGTTTTCTGTGTTTTCTTATTGAATGTCTGCTTTGGGGAGATTTTTGGGAATGCTGCTCTCCTCTTCTTTTGAGGAAGAAGGAGGCAGAGGCTGGTCAACAGGAGGCTGTATGTCTATTATGTCTTCTACAGTCACTTTGTGCGGGTTTGGGACAGAACTATCAATTGGTTGAGTTATGGTGACCTTGTCTTTAATTTTGTTGAGTTGTTTGCTGTCCTTTGTTTTTTTAGGTGCAGGGACGTCAATGGTCCTTGTTCTCAACTTATATTGTTTGTGTACCTCATATACAACAATGTCATAACCTTGTTTGAAATCAAAAGACTCACCAGATTTAGATTGAAATTGGTTTCTGTCATGATGGTCTTGGTCTTCTTGAGTAAGGAAAGCATGTTGCTCAGTTTTTGAATCTAACAAATTCATGTGAGTCTCATCCATTGGCTCACTGAATGTGGATGCTTCCGCATTATTTTCTTGGAAAGGAGGCCAAATATCATGGCCGGGACTAGCCCTTCCAGCATTTGAGTTTTGGGTTTTTTTGAAATTTGGATTCCTTATGGCATTGGGCTGTTGTCCTTCCCATGAAGTTTTCCTCTCGACATTTTCTAATCTGTCTCCTAGCCTATGAATGCCACTGATAATAACATCTAGGTTCTGATCAAAGGCTGAGGGTTCTTCCTTGAAGGTTGTTCTTCTCTCAGTTCTGGATCTGTTTCTTTTGGCAATTAAATTTGCCTCCACACTAACCGTAACATTTTTCATTTCTGCAAGGCTTTGGGGGGCTCTTTCCCTTAAATGATAAGCCATTTCGGCATCAAAACCATCAGGGAATTTAGACAACGTAAGGTCGGGTGGAGGTCTTAGATTCTGTGGTATTGCATTGTAAACATTGTTAAATATTGCACAGTAGTCCAAGACAGTCTCTTGAGGGACTCTTTTGATGTTATCATACTCAGATAGTATGTGCAGGGGGTCTTTCTTTTTCTCTCATCTGTTGATAAACGACTGGTATAAGGCTTCTAGGTCTCCTATGGAAGTGGCTGAAAGTGCTCTAAACCAAGTCCTAACGTCGCCTGTTAGACTTTGAACGAAAATTTTCATTCTCACACTATCATCATCGATTTCATAACTCTCAAAGTAATCTTGCATTTTCTTTGTATGCTGGAGGGCTGTGCAGGCACTTGTGCCATCAAAATATGTTATTTTGCTCTGATAATCCTGAGGCATAGCCCCGGGATTTGCAGGTAAGTTTAAAGGTGCATATCTATTAGCCATGTTAACAGGGATAAGTGGAACAACAGGGGTAACTGGGATAATAGGAACAACTGGGTTAGAAGGGGTAGAAGTGGTAGTATGAGTAAAGGATGGAGGTGTAGAAGAGTTGCTTGGAGAAGTGGATGATGAACAAGGGGAAGAAGGGTTTGAACGGAACAAAACTTTAACAGGGGTTGGAACACCGCTTGGCTTGACTGTTTCAGGACTAGAAGTGGTGGGGTCTTCTTTTTGCTTTTGTTTTCTAATGATCTTAGGGATTAAGTTTGGATTTTCAAAAGCAGCTGGGCAATTAGGATCAGGATTTGATCTTGTATATCGTGTTTTCTTTTTAGGAGCCAACTTCTGATCTGTTTTTTGGGAATTTTTCTAAAACACAGGTCCACCGAGACTTCTATGGGTCGACTTCTTCCTCTGTGGGGTTGCAGACTGGTTTCGTGAGATTATTTGAGGAGGTCCCCAGTAGAGTCGCCATTATGTTATCACTCAGGTTGTCCCTTGGCTCCTGAAAGGATACGGCCGAGGTAACCACAAACCAATCTTTGGATTGCAGGTTCTAGCCCACCTGCAATCAGAGAGGACTCTCTTAATGATTTAGCTTTGTTGATGAAGATTTTAGGCTAGCTATTGGGTTCAGTGGGGTTTGTTTGTGTTTGGATTGAGTTTGAAAGGAAGGAAGTTGCTCTTAAGCATAGAGGCAAGGGATAGTGTAATAAGTTTCAAACCATTGGGCATGGAGTCATGGATTAAGGCTTGTTGTTGCATTTTCTTGGTCGCAAGAGGATTATAGAGCAGGATAGCTACACATGAAACAATACCAATTTGCTGAAAAGATGGGATGAATGTTGGCATTATGATTCTGGTATGTATTTATGATACAGGTGTTGTACTTGATGGAAACTCACTCAAGTGTTCAGGCTCTCAAAATGATGGAAATTAAGAGGCTCGTAGGTGAATGGTTCAAAAGGTGCGGACCCGCAGGTTACCCATACAGGAGGTGCGGTCATACCCGCAGGTTACCCGTTCAGTAGGTGCGGACCCCAGTGCACACACTTCAAGGCAGTAAAGCGCGCTCATGTGGGGTTTTCTTATATTTGGCTTGTGGTATTTAGCCCGTCATTCTTGATTCTATGGTTTTGTCCCATGGTATTTCTTTATATTATTATTATTGAAGCCCCTTGTTTTTGGGCCCCTTGTATTGGTTATCTATGGTATTGATCCATGTTTTTAGGAAGATCTTGCTTATATAAAGCAAAGGAGATCACTTGGCTAAGCATCTTTTTTGCAAGTTGAATATCTTAAGATCGGAAAATATCGGGTTATTATTCCAGAAAAGTTAATAGCAAATCTATGAAGGATAATCTCTCGAGTGCATGATCAGATCTGAACATCTGACTATCGGTGGCACACTGGGGGAAAGCCAGTTCGGCCCTAATCAGAGGTACGCAGGTGATTAACGGTGAAAGTGCATGGGTACGCAGAGCAGAAGAAGGCGCAGTGCGTGGGTACGCAGAGCAGGAGAAGGCGAACTGTGTGGGTACGCGGAGCAGAAGAAGGCGCAGTGCGTGGGTATGCAGCGCGATAGAAGTTCAGGTGCGTAGGCACAGTGAAAGTCTGCGACCCTTCAGAAGCAGCAGGTGCGTAGGTACGCGGCGCGAGAGCATCTATGGGTGCGTGGCTATAGTAGCAGTACGCAGCGCGATAGTATCTATGGGTGCGTGTCTGCAGTTACAGTAAGCAGTGTGATTGAAGAAACAGTGCGTGGGTACGCGGGGTGGCAGAAGGGTCTCTGCGGGTATACGCAGGAAAGTAGAAAGAAAAGTGCGTACGGACGTAGAATAGAGAGAAAAACTGCGTATCTGTCTTAAGATCTTTTGTTGGCTGAATGTTTTCTGTTGATAAGGTGTTATGGGTCTAGTTTACTGTTACTGTTGATCTGGTTACTGCAATTGACTGGGTGATTTTCTTGTACTTGATGATCTCTTGATGTTTATGGATCCAGTTTGAAAATTTATGAAAAGTGGTCCTTGAGAGAAAAGAAGTAGGGGGTTGTAGCTCCCTTCCAGGAGAGTCTGGAAAACGAGAGAGAGTTGTAGCTCTCTGTAGGTTGCAGCCTGCGTACTGGTAAAGGACTGCACCAGTACAAAACCTTTGTAAAAGGAAGTTTCTAATTTGAAAGAAGATAGAGATATATTGCAGCAGGTGGTTTTCACCCACATTGGTTTCCACCTTACATCTGGTGTTCTTTGGTGTGACTATCTGTTTTCTTGTTTATGCTCATTATTTTATGGTACTGACATGCAAAAATAATTCAAAGTGTAAATAAGGAAGATTTATTAAAAGTACTTGATAATACTGATTCACCCCCCCTCTTAGTATTAATTTCAACAATTGGTATCAGAGCAGGTCCTTCTGAAGGAGCTTGATCGCTTGAAGGAAGATCCATCATCATGAGAAACTATGACAGGGAAGCATCGATCAGGCCACCAATTTTTGATGGGACAAACTTCGTATATTGGAAGGTAAGAGTTACTTCCTATCTTCAATCTTTGGGTACTGAAGTTTGGGACATCATAGAAACAGGGTATACTTTTCCATCAGCTACTCCTACAGATCCAGCAGAGAAAAAGAAGTATGAAACAAATGCAAAGGCAGTCAATACTCTTCTAGGATGCCTATCTCAATCAGAATTTGTGAAAGTTATGCAGTATAAATCCGCAAAAGAAATATGGGACAAGATCGTTCTGAGCTATGAAGGAGATGATCAGGTAAAACGTGCAAAACTTCAAACCCTCAGGATTTAGTATGAAAATCTCAAGATGTATAATGATGAAAGTGTGGCTAACTATTTTCTCCATGTAGATGAGATTGTTAATTGTATGAAAATTTTGGGTGAATAAATAAAAGAAGCTGTTGTGGTTGAAAAAGTTCTGAGATCTTTGTCACCTAGGTTTGAATCTAAAGTTTCTGCGATAGAAGAAAAGGAAAATCTCCAACATCTTAGAATGTCACAACTGCATGGAATTCTAATTGCTTATGAAATGAGGAAAGGAGGTCCTTCTGACAGGAGAAAATCTGCCTTCAAGGCTTCAGGCAAAGGAGAGTACTATGAATTAGGAGAAGAAGAAGAATCAACTTTGTCAGAAATATTCAACGAGGTACTGGACGGTTCAGAGGTAAGTTGCCCTTCAAATGCTTTGCTTGTGGAAGAGTAGGTCACTATGCTGCCAAATGTCCTCATAAGGATAAGATCGACAAGGGAAAGGAACCTATTAGATGGAATAAGAAACATAATGCAAATAAGAAGAGCTACTACACTCATGAAGACAGTGACGGCCTATCAAATAGTGATGAAGATGAACGAGGTAATGACTATAAACTTTTGATAGCATTTGAAGATGATGATTACATGGATGCTATAGATGTGGATAGTTTTTATGAAGAAATTTCTAGACTCAAGACATGTATAGAAGAAAAGAACATGATCATTGATACTCTACAATTTCAAATTGATGAAAAGGAAAAATATCTTGAAAAGTTAGAAGGTGAAATTGTTGGTCTTAGAAAAGAGATTGAGAAAACAAAGGCTATTAATCTTAAGTTTGTCAAAGGATCCAAAACTCTGGATGAGATCATCAATGTACAGCGTTCTCCACTAAACAAGACAGGTCTAGGGTATAATGGAGAAATCTCTCAAGCATCCACCTCAAAGAGTTATCTTGATGCAGCAAGAAGGAATGAGCAAAAGCTCAATGGAGATCACCAGGTAAAGCAGGGACGAATTACATCAAGATCAAACAAAGAGTATCAGGTGAACCAGGGGCAATCCGTCTTAAGGGTGAACAAAAGCTACAACCAGCCACAGGTAAAATCTTCTCAATTTGATTCAAGAATGGATATCAATAGAAATTACAATCATGTGGCCAGTAGATTTGATAACCACAGAAGTTTCTTCAATGGACAGTGTTTCTCTTGTCATAACTTTGGTCACAAAGCATCTCAATGTGTTGCATATAAAACAATCATGACTAGAGAAGCTCAAAAACAAAGAAGTATGATTGGGATTACAAAAAGGAGCTATTACAATTTTTTGGCTCTTGAAAATGAAGTTGAATGTTCTATTTGCAATAACTTTGGTCATGAAGATTCTGAATGCAGGAGCAGGTTTCAGCAGACAAAGGAACAACCCTCAAACACAAAAACATGGAGAATAAAGGAACCACAAACAGAAAGATGTGGAATAGCCTTTTATGCAGAGGGACAGGAAAATCTATGGTACATCGACAGTGGATGCTCAAAGCATATGATAGGTGATAAAGAAAAACTTGAATCATATTCTGCTTTAGAAAAGGGAAAGAAAGTTTCTTTTGGAAATGATACTCCTGTAGCTATAAAAGGAAAAGGCATTGCTAAGTGAAAGGAAAAGGTCAAAGCTAGAAATGTTTTGTATGTTGATGGATTGAAGCATAATCTTTTGAGTGTTAGGCAGATGTGTGATCAAGGAACCGAGGTAATATTTAGATCAAATGGATGTCGGGTTCGTGATCTTGATACAGGTGAAATA
>APFE031011036.1:45239-78588 GCA_000404065.3 Pinus taeda
ATGATCTCTTACTCATCCCTGGGCGAATTTAGAGAGGCAAGTGTCATAGGAGAAGTTTCTGGAAGATTCCATGATCATCCACCTTGCAAACTGTCTCTGCCATTTGTCTACTCTCTCCCATCGCACCCTATAGAAGGAATTTTCAGTATGCATCACACCCCCCGTGTGCACTAGGTGAGATGCATTGCACCCTGACCATGGAGCAGGTGAAATGGTCTAATTTTGACCAGTTCTGAGTAGTTTTTTCATCGAGAACTTCTGGGAGATGATGTAATCAGTTGACCTTGTTCCTTTAGGGTGTGTAACAACACTTTTAGGGGCTTAGAAGTCCTTAGTTTATGGACATATGAGATTGGGGTTGCAGTACCCAAATATGTCTATAACAGTTGCCCCCTAAAGCATGAGGTCGTAAATCTTTTGATGTCAGGTGAAATGCTTTATCATGAGGATCCGAGGTTTTTTGAACTGGACGATGACCTGTAATAAGATACAATACAATACATTATCTTGATAATATTTTCATGATCTAGCTGAGTCAGGCATTCCCATGCTCAGATTTATAAATTCATTTTCGTGTACATTGGACAAACAATTGTTTGCATGGCAGACTGATGATTCTGGTAGAGCCATCATCCCTTAGCTTGGATGATTATCTGTGCAGCTATGATGTACATTTGATGTCTTTATCTTCTTGAATATATCACAGCCCAGATGGATGAAACTAGATCCAGGGTCTTCAAACTCATTCAATCTTTGCTCGAAGTACAAATCGATCCATGTGAAAGGATTTTCTGATGTCGAACATGGAAAGACATCACCTGGTTA
This sequence comes from Pinus taeda, assembly GCA_000404065.3. Lineage (NCBI taxonomy): Eukaryota > Viridiplantae > Streptophyta > Pinopsida > Pinales > Pinaceae > Pinus > Pinus taeda. The sequence continues at coordinate 46,065 of APFE031011036.1, forward strand.
CCAGCCAATGATGTAAGCTGTTAACAGGCACGAGAGGAATCATCGATAATGATGATTACCCTCAAGGTATGGCAGTACAATTCATGTGGTGTGAATACATGAGTCGATGTCGAACACCATGCAAAATCTTCCGGTCGAAGGCCATTGATGTAAACCTGTCGCCAGAAGTGAGAAACTTGCCATTGAGGCATGCAAGCTTCAAAGTACTGAAAGGGTTGTTCCTAAGTCAACTTATTGGATAATGAGCTGATGTCGGTAAGAAGTGACTCGTCGTAGGAAGGCCTTAATGAATCCCACATCTATGACACGAAATGGAGCAAATGATTTTGTGGAGGTGAAAACGATCTGATGATACAAGGTTCAGGGTGGCAGTCATGAAAGAATGAAGTGTGAAGGTATTGTAGTGGATGAGATGTAATCTGGGTTAGTGAATTCTCTGAGCGACTTCTGTTGAACATATCAGTGACACTGAAATGGATTGGTAGCGTTAACCCCAAGAATGGATGGTACGGAGGACCAATGGCGATATGACCGGTGAACAAAATAATCCAACCTGACTCAATCATGGTGATGGAGTGAAAGTGTCATGTTCAAGAGCGACTTGCTACCAATAAAGTTTCTTCAAGTTTTCTTCCTAATTTTTCCCCGGTCATTTCTAACCAGTACCTCTTTATTTTTGTCAAGATTGAGGAGGATAACATATGCTTGTTCTATAATTTTCCCTTCGAGCAAACTCACCCCTATGTTTTAACGAGCCTAGCGACAGTGAAAATCGCTCTTGTTTACATGGACAAGTTCGTCGCTATTGTTTTAACGAGTTTAATGACAAAGAAAACTCTGTCCTTTTCAATTTTAGAGAGTCTGAAAAGAGACGGAAAGGAAACTCCAGTAATCCTTTTTTGTAATATACTCCCGTAAGTCCAAAAAAGTATAAAATAATATGAAAGGGATGAATTTTCAATAGATTTAGCGAGCTGAACAAGACAAGCACTCGATATTTTTGTGCAATGATCCCTCAGGTCCAAAAATATTAAAATCTAGAGGAGGGATGGCACTTCCAATCACTTTAATGAGCTAGAGAGGCCAATTTCTTGGCAATCTTTTCATATTTTACGAGTCAGATGAAAAGAGCTTAAAGGAGACTCCTTTTTTGAGGAACGAGTGTTGTTTTCGGATAGCAACAAGTTCCAGGTAAGGTTTGGAACTTTTCAATCATGGCAGTGTAAAGAAGGTGGCTAATAGAATCACTCGTCACAGCTATTCCTAAAAAAGGGGTAAACAATCAAATGGAGGCGTATGCTCGGCTAAAAAAGAGTGGAGGTGATGGTAAGAACATGACCAAGGTTCAAAAGATAATAATAATGCGATCGCAATGGTTATTTACTGAAGGTGGGTTCATTTTTTAATGAGCTTAAACTCCAGTGGAACATATGCTCATTGCTAGGTTTATTTTTTAACGAGCTTGAACTTTGCGTAAAGCTACTCGTTCCAGTTGTATAATAAGGATGTCTCATCGATAGGTTCATTTTTTAGGGAACTTGCCCCATTCGAAACTTTGCTCCATAGCCTTTTGCATGCAATCTAGGAACGACCAACTACTATCCTAGGGGTTAAAGGATTACTGGGGTTAGGTAGGAAAACTCTTCCTTTACTTTGCTAGTGCCATTTAGTCCTTACAAAGGTGAATGTTTGATCAGACCAATCACCTAGATTAAGTAGTTGAAGTTAGTAAAAACTATGGGGTTAGAGTTATGCTAGTCACTTTTCACTTGTATGCAAAAGGTTTGCATGCCCCCAGGTATAAAGAAAAGTAGAGTTTCCAGGTTACCATATGAAATTTCTTGTATTTGCAAGATTGCTCCATCTGCATTTGCAGATAAAACACTTCCTTGGCTCTATCCATCGAAATAGACAAAGGTGAATGGTGGGATACATCACTCACATAACTTTGACAAGGGAATATTATTCCAGTCTAATCCCATTTTCCTAAAAAGATGGGTGTGTCAGACTAGTCATATATTCCCCACGGAAACTTACCCTATACCTAAAGTTTTCCTGCGGAAGTAGACTAGGGTGCATGCCCCCTAGGTTTCAGTCACAATCACCGAATCACTTGCGCTCATCAGGTGGATGGACTGGAGATTGATGAGACATTACTTGTGCGAAAAGACCAGTTAGGGATGGCACTTGACTAGTAGCTATGTGTGAATCGGGGAATGAAAGCTGGTCTACGAGTTGGACCACTCTACCTTCATGCAAAAAACACATCACTCGAAAGAGTGAGGAAACAATAGCTACCATGCTATAAATGTAGTCACAACCAAAGAGTAGATTGTAATCTAAAGGTCCTTGGACTACCATCATGTTTAGATGAACAATTTTCCTTCTCAAAGTTATAGGAAAATTTGGAAGGATCCCTAACAGTCGACTGGTTCCTTTGTTGAAGCCTGTCAGATTTCGAATCTCAGGCAAAAGCGATGGCGAACCAAGAGATTTGCAAGCAGTTGAGGAAAGGATACTCACAGAAGCCCCTTCATCTATAATAGTACCAACCATGATCATTCTGTAAGCTTGTACTATGATTTGGAATGGTACATTAGATGGTAGGCGGGGTCCGCCTAGTAGATTCCAATCAAAGGAAACGTCTAGATTGCTTGGAGGTGGGACTGAGTAAATGACTGGATACATCTTTGAAAAACTTCCTTTCTACGGTAAAGGAATGGGTAGATTGCCCCCATGTTCATCAGAGTCTGTGTTTACGAAAAGAATTTGAATGGTGTCATTCTCATCTTCTTTGGTGACAGTATCATCTGAAAGAGGATCCTCTGAAGACAAGATTGGGTCGACTGCCGTCTCGACCTGTTGACTGTGGTTTGGTGTGGACTCAGATGGTTTATCTTCAATGATAGGTGCTTCGACCGACAACAAAGTTGTGTCAGTCAAATTTTCAACTAGCGATGGACTTGGCAAGAGTTTCTTGTATCCAGGAGGAAGTCGTGGTGGTGAAGCATGATGGTTGTCCAAGACTCTTTTGGCTTCACCCAAGAAGGGACAATGGTGGAGGGCATGATCGCCTTCACACAGTCTACAAGGAAATTTAGATCTTCCTTTCTGTCCATTGACTTCGTTTTCACTAGTTAACGGTGTACTCCCAACATGATCGTCAGAGGTTGACGACACCGGATTGTGCAAGCGGGGAGACCAGTCCCTTAAGACTTGCGGGATGCAAGGAAAATCTCGATGATAGTGGTCCCCTTTGCAAATGACACATGGAGATTTAGGTTTGGATGTGCAGTGTGTGGATTTTCGCTAGACGATGCTTGGTTGCCCCCTTTTTCCGTTGGCTTCTTCTTCTTCTTCTCCTTCCCTTTCTTCTTCTTCTCAGTTACTTGATTTTTAGTTTTACTAGCTTCACCAAGAGAAGAGGAAGAAGGAGAGGGAGAAACAAATGAAGTAAAATGTTGGGGGGTAAATCTAGTATCATCTAGTTGTTAATTTGATTGCTCAGGAAACATGGTATTTTGTACGCCAGAGGTCGAGAAAAGCCATACCGGCAGGCCAATTTTCAGTCCTGGAAGGGACAATGTGGTCATATGAGGTGCACCAATATCTCCCCAAGAGGAGAAAGGACTAGGATTCCCCCTAAGGGGAAATCCTTGATTGGTGGACTCCATTTTCTCAACCTAAGACCAATGAGGGAACATTGATGTTATTCTGATTAAAAAAAAAATTATGACGCTTTGACACAACTTGTTTTTTAAATTTTTAAGAGTCAAGAAAAAGCTAAATATGACTGTAGTCATCTTCAATTTTTAATGAGCCTGAAGTGACAAGTGCTCAGATGGACCTTTTCTTTTGAGGATTCGGAAAAGGAACGAAAGTGACTACTTTGGAAATCTAGACAGAGGGATTACCAAACCAATCGCAAAATTGTAGAATACTTTTTACGGTACGCCAGACAATCTTCCCAAATGCTGTGTTCAATGCATTGCGATTGATAGGGCGGCAGACATGGCTTCCTAAGGATAAAGGATATAGCCTATTGTGGTCTCCCAATATATACTCGACGGTAAACGGTAGCACAAGTCCGTACTGGCACTTGTCGTCTCAAAGAGGAGGAATCACCCAACCTACAACGAAAGCGATAGTTACCAGGCTTTACGACGTAAGAATACATCTCTAGCCTAGACTTCTAGATGTTGTGCGTTAGGTTCCAAAGTGTTTTTATGTTCATTGAAATTTATTTTACATTCGATCTTTCTTAAGAAGTTTTCCTTGAAGGTTCACCACGTGATGTAAATATACAACTCCTAAATATGCAATCTAAGAAGATAAATAGTCGTTTACTTTCTTTTTGTAATGAAAATCCTAGCTACTAAGGAAAGAGAAGTAGAATCCTTTCAACATAAAGCAGAGAGCACACACTAAGATGCACTATCCTAAATCAATTTCCACAAGCAGCCTAAATGAAAATGCACATGCATGTATTTTTTTTTATGCTTTCTTAATGTGTGAATGACAAAAGGAACACTAAGTACAGATCTGAACTATTCTTCTTTCACAGCGACAATACTAACAATTTTCTTTTCAAAAACGAAAGGAAGACCAAGACGACACTTTGCGATTTCGAATTCAAAAATTGCTTTCGACACTTGAAATACGATTAATTCAAATCAAATAAATGGCAAAAGTGTAATCGACTATCAGCAAGAGGAAGACTCTTTTCTTTGACTGAAAAAGACACTTGCGACACTTTCAAATCAAAAGATGACAGTTCGATTAAGCTACTGTTTTCCAAGGAGAACTGTAAATGATAAAAAATACATAAAAACATTCACAATTATTTATCAATGGAGGCTGAATAATGCAAAGGAAGGGAGTTTCAATAGTGATATACTAATCATAGACAACAAAACTATTGAATAAAGCTGAAGAAAATGAAGAAAAAACCAAAATGTAGAGGCAAAAACAGTCTTATCTGATCATCACACTTGTAACATAGGGAAACAGGGATGCATCTCACCTACAGCACACGAGAGCTGCAATGCATCCAGACTGCCAATGAGAGACAGTGAGATGGTCTAGGGACGAGACTGGGCTTGGTTTTTTGCTCACAGTTTGTAGCTTAGTTTAGGGATTTAGGTTGAGCTAATGATAGTCAGTAAACACAAAGCATAGGGGCTGATCTAATGAGGTTACTTGAGCTACCACTAGGGCACTTAGGATGTTTGCAAATTAGATGTTTAGTTCATAAACTAACTCGGATATTTACTGAAGCAGCATTGATCTACTTTGCAGCTGCATAGAAAAAGCAGTTCGAAGGCTAGCTGGCTTAACTTCAGTCTCCATTTGTAGTTTATAAAGCAAACAAACTAGAAACAAGCGAACAAGCTATTCGTTCCCCAGTGGAGTCCCCATTTTGTTATCGGGAAAACTAGTGTCCATTCAGAGCTGCTAGTTCCACTAAGACGGGTAGCTATCTTAGAAACAAAAAAATTAAAGTTACCTGCATTTTCCTTTATGAGAGATAGATGAGAGAGAAGAAAAGATTACCAAACTTAGTCTTTCACTTGGTCCCTTGCTTGTTTCCTCCCTCCTTTGATAGAGCTTCGCCACTCCTTGTTTACTTGTCCCGCTTCAAAGAACACCTGTAGAGTGAAAGCAGCATAATGCCATCAAAGCATAGAGATCTATAACCATAAACAATATACGATTAGATATATATTAACCATACGAATGCATATATCAATTCAAGATTCAAAGATATACAAGAATATGGAGGAAAACTCAAATAGCTTTATTGATAGAAGTAGTAGAAGAGAGGATTACAACCCATTGGTCTGACCCAGTGCCATCCTCCCAGCATGAAAGCCCTCTTCACCTCATGAAAAGCTAGATCACCCAACACTATGATGTTCCACAGAGAAAACCAACAACACTTCCTTAGAAGATACAAAATTCCAGCCTTTTGATCTCTAGGATGAGGGATCCATATATAGATGTTTGTAGGTGGGTGAGTCAGCTTCTGGGTTTTTGATTAGTGTCATTTCTTTGATAGTTCTTGGTTCCACTTGGAGATTTCATGATCTCTTACTCATCCCTGGGCGAATTTAGAGAGGCAAGTGTCACAGGAGAATTTTATGGAAGATTCGATGATCATCCACCTTGCAAACTGTCTCTGCCATTTGTCTACTCTCGCCCATCACACCCTATAGAAGGGCTTTTCAGTATGCATCACACCCCCTGTGTGCATTAGGTGAGATGCATTGCACCTTGACCATGGAGTAGGTGAGATGGTCCAGTTTTGACCAGTTCTAAGTAGTTTTTTCATGGAGAACTTCTGGGAGATGATGTAATCAGTTGACCTTGTTCCTTTAGGGTGTGTAACAACACTTTTAAGGGCTTAGAAGCCCTTGGTTTATGGAAATATGAGATTGGGGTTGCAATGCCCAAATATTTCTATAACAAGGAGTTCAGCAACAACAACTCAAATATAACACTCAAACTATACATATTAGCTATGACAACAATGAAGAAAGTGTAGAAAATTTCAAAGCAGGTGAAAGGTCTTTGCCTTTATGTTTTAGTTCATTTCAATTAGTAAGAGAAAACTTTCCTAATATTAGAAATGAACAGTCTTTCAGTTTTGATGTTAAGAACAAACAAGACAATGAACTTTTCGATCAAGACTCCTTACCCTTGTGTTTATCCTCATTTGAAAAAATAAGAGAAAATTATAAGCAAGTAGATAAGCGAGTTGTGAACAACATAAATGGGCCATATTCTCATGAATTGGTTGAGAAGGTCACTTGTTATATTGAATCTTCTTTCACTCCAGAACCCCAACCACTGCATTACATTGAGTTTCAAATCATAGATGAAAGTTTAGAATCTGAAACATATTGTGAATTAATGCAGGATAATTCTATACCATTTAGTTTTGATCCATTTCAGTTTTTGAAGATTTTTTTGATAATATCTCTAAATCAAATAATGACATGCTTATAGAAAATCATGTAGTCTCATTGGAACCAATGTATTCCAAGTTGCAGCAGTCCTCTCAAGTTCTTCATAATCCAATATTTTATGTTTTGGATGAAACAAACTAGGATCAAAATGGAGAAAGGCCTATTCCTCATCTTGAAAATGAAAATCACCAAGCCAATGTTGATTTCTAGTAAACTTAATGTTCTCCTCTGTTTGAGGATGAAATAGATTAGCTCCTTAAAGCCATGTTGCAACCCAAGTTAAGGCAGGTTTGCATTTGTGGAGTAGGTAAATCCTCTTTGCTGACATAAACAATCCCTCTAGCCCAAGAGTGGGTCTAGCCGAAAACAAGATAATCTAATGTAAACTTCCTTAGATTAGAATCGAATAAGAGGGCCGACCTCTTATAGCACTAATCCACTTAATGATGATCTTGCTTCCTTGATCCAACATCCTTTTATTCTTTTCACTCAAATACCTGAAACAAACATACAAAAGACAATAACAAACATGATAGAATAAAATCAAATTCAATCTAATTAAAAGGTAAAGGAGTTTTAAGCTATCAAATATAACATAACACACAATATAGGAAATAAACCATTAGTTGTATTGGTATGAACTTCAAAGAGAAATACAACCAGAGCCTTGGCGTTGTAAGTTCCCTTTGGCATGTCCGGGTTATAGCACCACTATAAGCATCTCATGATTGACCCTCAAAACAATGAAAGTTCAAGGCCTCTTTCTTTTTACTCCAAACAAAACACTATAAGCTAATTCTCCCTTCACACACAAACTAGAAGGCTAAGGTTCTCAAGATGGCTATCAAGATTTGCAGATAATTCCAGTCCATTTTTTAGCTAGCTGAGGGTGTGAAATGAAAAGTTTATATAGCTTTGATAGAGGGGAAATGAATCCTCTTATGATGGGAGAGGCATTATCTTTTTGGTTTGTTCCATTTCAATAAGGAAAAGGATCCTAAATAGACTCTCTCAGCTCTATCTTTCCAAACATTTACCAAACTTCCATTCACGAAGCTTCTAGACTTGGAAGCTTCGAATCCATTTTTAAAAACTTGCCAAAAGAGGAATGATGTAGGGGAATGAATGGCTCACTTGTGCCATTTGACACTAGTGCTATTTTTAAACTCTATAAATCGGCACAGGGAAGGAACTGAGCTTGAAGGAAGATTCTTGGGAAATGATGTAAGAGGGAAACATTCTATAGATGAAGAGGGATGTAGGGACATGTTCTTCATGGCAGGGAAACATATGAGGGTCATTGTAAAGGTCCTCTAGGATCGAGGAATGAGGATTAGAGGGACAGTGACAAAATGCTATGTAAGAGATGCCCCCTAAAGTGTGAAGGCCGAACAAGAGTGATGGGTGAAATGCTTTATAAGTAGATGCATAGAACCAGAGACCATCGCCAGAAAAAGTGCAAACAAGCATAGATACACATACATCACTAAAATCTATGATACATGATTCGTGGTATGAATGCAGCCATCTAGAAGAAGATCATGTATGTAAGCATGATCATGTCACATTGCTCTGCAACTTGGACATGTGTAATCTAAGCCCTGGGTCTTGCGCTCAAACACGACCCAATCAGAGTACAAATTCTAACATGTAAATAGATGTGTTGACGTCAAACATGCTAAAAATTCACTTGATTACCAATCAATGATGTGAACTGTTAACAAACGTGAGATAAACCAACAATAATGACAATGGCTCTCAAGGTACCAGTAGCACAATTCACAGAGTGTGAATAAGGAACTGAAGTTGAACACCCGTGAAGTCACTCGATCGAAAGCCAATGATGAGGACTTGTCGTTGAGTGTGAAGAACTCTCCATTAGGGCATGCAAGCTCTAAGGTACTGGAGGGGAGTCTCTCGGCCAACTTCCTGGATAATGAGCTGAAGCTAACTGGAAGTGACCTCATTGAAGGAGGGCCATGATATATCCCACATCATCGGCATGAGACAAGGGATGAAATGATTATGAGATGATATAGAGAATTAGGAGTGAGTGTAAACTGTAGAAGGATTAACTCTTGAACATATCGGTGACACGACTCCAGAGTTTGGCAGCTTTTGGATCCATAGGATTAGAGGTCATGATAATGTGGCAGAGATCAAATGGAGAGGCAAAACAATGGTGGCCCAAACCCAGGAAGGTCAATGATGAAGTGGGGATATCCTGATCCGACATGAAGCAGCAGAGTGTCATGTTCAAGAGTTACAAGATGTCGACACAACTGGTAAAAATTTCCCATTTTCCCCCACTATTTCTGGTAGGTACCCCAATTATTTTTTACCGTAAGCTTGAAGGGGATAATATGTGCTTGTAGTGTAACTCCATCCTTTGGATGAATCCAACCTAGTAAGATTAATGAGCCCTAGGAAGTATAAGTTCATGTTCATCATGGTGACAAATCCGATGTCATCTAATGTTTAACGAGTTCGACAAAGGGAAAACTCAGTATCCTTTTCATGTTTAGAGAGTTTTAAAAGGACACGGAAATAGAAAGTCCAAAAGGTCCCTTTTCGTAAAGTTGTCTCTTGAGCCCAAAAAGGTAGAAAACAATACTTGAAAGAACCTCTTGACCATGTCAGCCAAGGAGTACCTTTTTCGTAAATAGTTCATCCTAGCCTAAAAAAGGGATAAACGTATACTGGGTAAATGATGTTTCAGAACCATTTTACGAGGTCAAAATAACAAGATCTTGGAAATATTTTCGTGTTTCAAGAGTCAGAAAAGAGCTTAAAGCACACTCCCTGTTTTATTTTCTTTAACGAGTCAAAAAGGGAAAAATACTTGGCAATCTTTTCATTTGAGTTTTTACTATTCGAGAAAAGAGCTTAAGCATGACTCTAGTTTTGCATCATCATCGTCAATCCATCACCTATCACTACACAAGAAGCAAATGTATTATCCATTTCTAAGGTAAAAATGGTGAAAAATGCTTTTAAAACCCTAAAATTTGATCAAAAGTTTATAAAAAGGGAAAAAAGTAAAACATTTTTTTACCATTTACCTCTTTTACCTCGTTTGGAACATTTTTTCCTCATTTGTACCATAAAGCTTTAGGAGTGGATTGCGGCAAATCCAGGAGGCCGATCGATGAACCATCTATTGTAGGTAAGAGTTGAGGCCCTAAGATTTGTTTTCATACTTTTTTTTTTTTATGCATTTAACCATTTTAAAAAATTTTTGAGGGATTTTTGCAAAAAAATTTCACCCTCGGTTGGCATGAAATCCATTCATGGGATCGTGCCGATTGAGGGTTTATAACTCACACTTTCACTGTCGGCACTAGTGTTTTTAAAAAATTCGCACCAGCACAATGAATAGAAATTTATTTTAATCCCAATTTAACTTATTTTAATTTGAATTTCCTCTTACAAAAACTGATGTTTGGATAAATGGATGGTGTTTGCATGCAAATTACAGCAAGAAAGATGGTGATCAAATGGAAAGAACATGAGCATGAAGGAATTGATGCATTGGCATTGGAAGATCAAAATTTCCTAGATGCATTGAGGAATTGTGGGATCCTCAATCTGTGGGACATTGGACAGGAAGTATTCATGATCTATGGTCAAGAGCTGGAGCGAAAGACTTCAAACATCTACTTCATTACCGGACTGTCCCATAGATGGGAACCAGTCCAATTGTATGGATCTAGGCCCATTGGGGTGAGTGTGAAAACACTCCTTGCAGAGCATTGTCCAGAAGCCACAAATTATAAAAGTGAAAAGGTTGACATCATGACCATAGACGACCTTTTATTGAAGGTGCTACTCTTGACTATTAATAGGGTCATTGGGGCTCAGGCATTGCGTGAGTCCAACAAGTCTAAGTTCCAGTATGCCATACACTGCATGACGCCCACTATGTTCAACTGGGTGGAAGATATGAAGGTAAATATGAAGCACCAATTCCAAATGTAAGGCAAGAAACCTAAGGAAATTTGGATATGGTTCCGTTCTAGTGACTTTCTTCTTGGAATAGATCCCACTGTTCCACTATCAGATGGTAGAGGTAAATCCCCCAATGCCACAAGATCCATGGATGGTTTGATGGAGTGAACTAATGCCTAAAACTGGAGGGGGCCAACACATGTTGTACAAGCCCACTTTCTTTGCGTGGTTGAGGTGTCAGCTAATAGTGGTAGAGGATTGACCATATAGCGGGATTGACTTCCACGAAAATCCTAACATGTCGCTCCCAGATGGGGAGGATTTCGATGATGGAGGTGAACAAAATAGTTTTTGTTTTTCATTTTTTATTGTTTTTGAAATATATGCCTTCGTGAAACTTTGATGTAATTTCAGATGTGGGACCAGAGCAACCATCCAGAATGTCCTTGATCGCTAGACGCGTTGCTCGATAGTTTGAGATTTCTCCTTATCAGGAAGGAGTCAACAATGAGGAGGAGATTGCATGGAATCTCGATAACCTGAGTAAAGGAATCCCAAAGTATGCCTAGATGGAGGACATTCCATGCCATTATCAGTGGCACACAGTGGGAGTGTCAGATCGGATCCACCAATTACTAACTCGCATAATACGAGCAATGACATGTTATCATGAGCACAAAGTGGAGTAGTCCATAGTTTTAGCATTTACAATTTTGAGGCCTGTGAGCCACGGATGTACTTGGAATACATATATTATTTTTGGGTTTTGATGTATGAACTCAAACATTATCGACATTCTATATATATATATATATATATATATATATATATATATATATATATATATATTATATGCTACATTTTCTGTTTACTATGATACAAAGTTTTGTTTTTCACATATTGCGTAAATGTCTGTCTAACACATAATTAGCCAATGCATCTGTTAATGCATTCATGTGCCTAGGAATGTGATAATATGTGATATAATAAAAATTTATTTCCAATAGACAAATGCACAAATAGATTTTTAATATCTGAGGGTTTCTGACAGAATATTTCCCATTGAGCTGAAGAACAACAAGTTGTGAATCAAGGTTAACAAACATTTCTCGAATGTCAAGAGTAATGGCTTTTGACAAGAGTTCGATAACTGCGTTATTTCAACAATGTTATTAGTTTTTTGACCTAAAAAAATACCTTGAATATCAATCAACTCACCATGAGGGTCATAAATAGCCCATGTCGCGGATGATAGATTCTAGGTTCAACGACGAGCACCACCAGTGAAACCGATGTAAGGAGTCATAGAAATCTGCAAAGAAGGTGAAGACATAATAAGCAGGAAAGCGTCTTGAAAAGCACACCAAACCAAACTACACAAAAATGAATAACACACTTATGTACAAACGTAACCATGCGAGATGACTCAGGCATAATACCTTTTGAGGTACACCCAGTTGCGGGCCTTGTCTAAGGGGTTGCCCTCATAGTCAATCAGCTCATAGGGCCCTTTTTTGTAACACACGCTTGACAATATAGGGACCATGCCACATGGGTTTGAACTTTCTTACCCCCATATTATCATTAGCTTGGTCATATAGCAAGGCTAGATCACCCTAAGAAAAAGCATGAGGAGAGACCGACTGATCAAAATGGGACTTAACTCGCTTTTTCTGTGCTTCAATGACTAAAGCAGCGAGACATTAGGTTTTATCTAGTCATTCTAAATATAAGAGATGCTCTTCTTGAGATGAGGTTTTGGGGAGTAATTTGACAGCCAACTTGAGTGAGGGAATTTCACATTCAATCGGTAAGGTAACTTCTAGAACATAGACTAGTTGGAAAGGGGTGAATCCAGTTGAGTCTTTGGTCGAGGTTCAGTAGGTCCACAGAGCTGAAAAAAACATGAGATGCAATAGGATTTGTGCATCTCAATGGTGCATTGAAGCATAGTGACTAACACTTTGTTTACAACTTCAATTTGGCCGTTGGCCTGAGGGTAGTATGGAGTTGAGCCATCATGACGCAAGCCTGATGTAGAAGTCAACTCAACGATCATGTAATCGCAAAAATGGGAGCCATTGTCAGTGACAATGGCTTGAGGCACTCCAAACCTGGAAGTAACATGATTGAATAGAAATTGCACTGTCGTTTTATCGTCAGCTGAATATGTAGGCATCACTTTGGCCCATTTTGTGAAGTAATCCATGAAAACGATAATATAACCATGCCCCCCAGTTGAACAAGGGTTATAGGTCATAAAATCAATTCGACATTTGGCAAAGGGATCAACGGTAATAACAGGGTGAAGGAGATCACGTGGGGCATTAATTTTGCGTTGATAAATTTGGCACTCGTGGAATTTGTGAACAACATAGATGCAATCCTTAAAGATGGAGAGCCAGAAGTAACCAACGTGGATTATCCTTTGAGCAGTGGCGTAGCTAGATAGATCACCACCACATGTGCTAGAATGGAAGTTATTTAAGACTCTTTCAACCTCATCGAGAGTTAAACATCGACAAAGAACTGAATCAACAACAACGTGGTATAAAGTATCCCTAATGATGCGGTAAGGTTGGGATTGATGTAAAATGTGTCAGTGATCATCCTTGGACAACGCAAACCGAAAGGTGGAAGTTTGGAGGTACACGATGATATCACCGTACCAAGGATTAAGAGTGATAATTAGAAAGAGAGTCTCGTCACGGAGCTGCTCATTAGCACGAGTAGGAAGAGAAGCAGAGGGAAGAGAGAAAATCAACTTAGCTAATAAAAGTGATTTGGTAGTAGAGAATACACAATTGAATTCCAGGAGGATGACAATCCACTTAGAAAACTTTCCCCCAAGTAACTGATGAGTTAGAATGTAAGTCATGGGGTTACACTTGGAAATCACAGTTGTAGTGTGGAGGAGAATATAATTCTGAAAGCACTAAATAGCCTGAACAAGAACCAAAGCCAACTTCTCGACATGAGCATAATGGGTCTCAGTATTGAGTAGGTTGTGGATGAGGTAATAAATTACATTTTCATAACCTTTGTCGTCATCTTGCACCAGCACCATAGCAATAGTGCTAGAAGTTGCAACTAGATAGATGAAATTATAGTGATGATAGTTCAGAGGATGCAAAAAAGGAGCATTAATGAGGACAAGTCTCAAGTCATCAAAATAATTTTGGGCAGCCTCATCCCAAATGAACAGAGTTCCTTGCTTAAGAAATCGAGTGAACCTTGAAGATAGGTCAGCATAGTTCGGCACAAAGCGACGAAGGAAATTCGCTTTCCCTTGTAGACTCTATAATTGATGCAATGTGGAGGGAGGGGGTAGATTAATAGTAGCCTCGACTTTGAGAGGATCAAGACAAATTCCATCTTTCAAAACAATAAAATCGAGGAGTCATCCAGATTCAATGCAAAAGACACACTTACGCAGATTCAACTGAATGTTATAGTGTCTACAACGAAGAAATATTTATCGAAGATGATCGGGATGGTCATGACGCTTACGTGAATGAGAAGGAAGATCATCCAGATAAGGTTTAATGATGCTTTTAATGTCATGGAAATCATATGACATCACTCTTTAAAAGGTAGACCCAACATTCTTAAGGCCAAAAGGGAGATTTTTATATGCAAAAGTCCCCGACGAACATATAAAGGCAGTCTTATCTTGATCAACCAGCACAATTTTTATCTAGTTATAATAAGAAAAACCATCCATAAAGGAAAATATTTCACTCCCAGCACATTCAGCGATGATCTGGTCTATAAAGGGAGTGGGATAATTATCCTTTGGATAGGCACGATTAAGGTCACGGTAATCAACATAGACTCGAATAGTGCCTTGTTTCTTAGTCATTGGTATGATATTGGACACCCAAATTTTCAAATGGATAGGATAAATAAATCTAGCTTTAAGAATTTTTTAAACTTCCCCTTTAATGGCGGTCGTTTTTCTAGGGTGCACTAGACCAAGTCGTGATGAATGGGCTTCACGTTAGGATAATTAAAAATTTTGTGCATGACTATACTTAGGTCAATGTCGGGCATTTCTTAATACAACCATGAAAAATCCTCTTAAAACTCTTGAAAAAGACGAGTATAGAGCTTGATCTCATTAGGAGAACAAGTCACCTTAATATGAACTCTTTCAACAATACCCAGTTTAACAGAAATGTTAATAGGCATCGTTTGGGTAATATTACCCATGTTCCCTTCTGACCAAAATTCATGGGTCATGATAGGCATTTGAAGTGGTTGGGTTAGGAAACAAGAAGAGAACTTCTCAAGACAAGCATACATGACATCCGGGCCAGGTGAGAATGAGGAATGATGATGAGTATCATTCCATGGCACTTCCTCCAGAGACATAATTTCCATGATACTTTCGTCAGAAGGAAAAGTCTCAGTTAAGGGATTGGGAGAATCCGAAGAACCAAGCCACAAGGATTGAGAATATGGGTCAAGAGATGTACTCGAAGCAATATGATCAGTAGATACTGAAGATGAAGCTGAAAAAATCTCCACATAATTGATCTCAATAGGGCTTAATGGCATAACATCACCCCATGTATCAATAAGATCAAGAGAGGGAATGACCCAAGGATCAGACTTGACCGAGATCATGTTGACTGAGGAAACATGCGGAGGTGAGAGAGGAAAAATACCCATCAAGGTGGGATCTTTGAAAAGTCTAGCCCCCACACTCTCATATGGAGCAACTATATGCTTCACGTAATGAACATTGCCATCAGAGGAAGAAGAGGAAAAGAAAGATAACTAGTCAACTGTGACGATCTTCCCTTGATGAGGAAATAGGATCACACGGAACAAAGAGGCGGCTACAACATGCATAGAATAGGTCTAACTCCGCCTGAGTAGAAGATTATAGTTAAGATTTGCATTAACAATTTCTACCTCGACATTGACTATCTTGCCTTCCAAGGTAATGGCCATATTTAGAAGGACATCGAATGGTTGAGAGTCACATCCATCAAAGGCTTCCAATGCGTTAGGTGATTGGTTCAGGGTAGGAGAACCAATTTCCTTCCATCAAGAGACAGACATGATGTAGGTGGAAGCACCTTCATCAATGACGGTCCTGTGAATGGTCTTCTCATTAATGATCACCTGAATGAGAAAGGAAATTTGATGAGGTAAACGAGGAACATGGATTTCTAGATAAAAACAAATGAGATTGGAATCAGATGAATCAATACCCCCAATAGCCAACAACAACACTTTTCGTTGAGAAGGACAACTTTGAAGGACCTTGAGAGCAGAAAGCGTTGATGGTGCTTGAACGAAATCCTCAACAATGTTATAATTTTGAGCGGCTCAAGCATTTGGATTATACGAGGAATTTCGTAGCACACCCTGAGGGGGTGTTCGAATAGAAGAATCAGGATTAGGTCGCTCTATATGGAGAGGACTAGAGGTAGATGGGATAGAGGAGGAAGGAGTACTTTCTTTCTCTTTCCCTGCCGTCGGAGTAGGCATTTGATAATATTTTGATCTGGTAGCCACATTTATAGGTGTATACATATTCATCATCAACACTTGGGAGCTTGTGGAAGCGGAAGACTGCCAGGGTGCCTTTAAGCAAGTGACTAACTTCAGATCATCAGGGACAATCTTTAGTGTAGTGATCCTCCTCACAGATGAGGCATGGATACTTGGGCTTTCTTTGAGAGGCATCACTAGAAGATGACTCAGGAGGGCTCTGTTTCGGGGCATCGACTTTGGCCTTGCCTTTTCCCTTATTTTTTCCTTTAGAGGATTTGTCCGTTGTGATAAAATGGACAATGTGAACCTCAAAGGTTTTACCAAGACCAGGTGAATTTGGAGGGGAACCATTGGAACCAATGTTCGAGATTGATTTCTACTTGGAAGAAGATTTCGTGGGGGTTTGCAATACGGAACCAATCACTCCATCAATAGGTGGGGTAGCTAGAGACTTCGATGCTGTTAGATTTGATGTTGGTCTTGGAGCATCGGGTAATATATCATATAAAATTCCACTTATGAGTAGACAAGGTCTAAATATTGGGCACGAGTGATGGCTTGCACCTCAATAACACACCCACCCATATCTATGTCCTCAACAATTTTTCTGACGAATGATTTAGTGAACCATTATGTCAACAACTAATTAATAGTTTCAAACTTGATCAGGCAACACTGATGCCTCCATTCATGGATGTGATCGGGGATATGGGTCGCAGTGTCTTGCTTAAGTGACATAAACAAATGGGTGTCAGTTTCATAGAAAACCGACAACTGGAAATGAGTGAGGAAAGCCATAGTGAAAGTGTTGAAGTCATTGTAGGTACTTCAAGGAAATTCAATGTACCACTTTGCTACGACACCTATGAGAGTTTGTTGAAAAAGTCAGAGATGAAAGGAATCAACAACGTATGAATTGGAGAAACACTAGAGGTGATATGTCATCACGTGGGCTTGTGGATCTTCCTTCACTTTTCTCTCAAACTTCAAACAATCTCTCAGAATCTTAGATGGAACTGGAGGCCAGAATGGTGAATGAATAATGGGATCATTCATAAGTCTAGAAACATCTGACAGCTCCAATGTGGCCAAGAAAGGAAATTGCATATTAAAAGGAATGTAGGGCCTTTGAGGAGACCCATATTGTGGAGTCCATCATTGTTGGTAAGGATATTTCCCCCATGGTGGTGGATTCTATCTGTATGGATTTTGATTCTACCCCCATTAGAGGTTACCCTACCCATAAGGAGGATTCATTCTAGGGAAGGTTTGATACTGTCCTGCCATAGGCTGTTGATGAGAAACATACGGGTTAAATGGTTGTTGAGGCTGTTGATCTTGGACATAAGGATATTGAAACTAGTGACCCTGGACATACCGATTTCACACCTGCTGCCCCTAGACATAAGAATTTTGAACCTACTACCCCTGGACATAAGGGTTTTGCACCTGTTGCCCCTGGACATAAGGATTTTGAACCTGGTCCCCTTGGACATAAGGGTTTTGAGCCTGCGGCTACAAGACTTGACCTTTATCTTGCAAAGGTTGACCTTGTTGATATGAATACAGGGGTCGCTACTCCCTACGTTGACCTTGTTGCTGCAAAGTTTTTATTTGCTGTTGTAAAGATTGTCCCTGTGGCTACAGAGGTTGACCTTGCAAGGACATAGGTTGGGAGGACTGGTGAACAAACTGCCTCGGCGGCTGCAAAGTTTTTTGTGATTGTTGCAAGGGTTGTCCCTGCTGTTGTTGCAGTGGTCCTTGCTACTGCACTACTTGACCTTGTTGCTACAAGGATTGCCCTTGCTACTGCCAAGGTTGTCCTTGATGCTGCTGCAAGGGTTTTCCTTGTTGCTACAAAGGTATCTAGACAGTTCCTAGGGTGACACCTTGAAATTTCTTGAATTGGATCTGGCTGTATCTACCAAGAATTACGGATGGACCCAGCTGAACATAGGGCCTATATTGAGGGATGTAAGGTAGATTTACCATCGCTTGTGAACCATATGGAACATAAGGAGGTTGAAATAGAACCTGAGCCACATATGGCTACTAGTACTGAATGTTACTTGACCCAGATGGACCATCAGGGTTCAGAATAGCACCGTAAGAGGGCTGATTCATTCCAACCATGTGAGTTTGTGAGCCACTCACATTGGTTGCACTAGACATGATCAAGATATCTATATATTTTCCCCAATGCAATGGCACAGTCTATCTACTCACTGGAGGGGTAGAAGAACTTATCGAGACTTGACTTGAGATTGTCGGTTGAAACGACAAAACAAGTGGAGTTGGAATGGTGCGTTGCACTAGAACTGAAGTGTCTGCAGTTTGCATAATTTGTCGAGAGGTCAGGTTCTAAACGAATTGACCTGAGGTAGGCATTGCGTCAGTGTGGTGTAGGTAAATTCTCTGTGTGGACACAAACAATTCCTCTAGCCCGAGAGAGCAGGTCTAGCCACAAACAAAAAATCTATGGAAACTCTCCTTAAGCTAGAATCAAATAAGAGGGCCTACCTCTTAGAACACTATTCTGCTTGGTGATGATCTTGCTTCCTTACTCCAACTATCTTTCTTTTCCTTCCTTTGAATACCTGAAACAAGAAAACAAACAACAACAACAAACATGATAGCATACAATATTGTATTTAGCCTACTTAACAGGTAAAGGAACATTAATCCATAAAGAAGTAAGATAACACTTCATGTAGGAAATCAATCAATAGTTGTATTCATATAAATCAAAAAGAGATTACAACCAATGCCTTGACATTGTTGGTCTCCTCCGATGTATTCAGGTTCCCACTCTTCTGCTAGCATTTCATGGATAGCCCCAACAATGGAAGTTTTAAGGCTTCTTCCCTTTAGTCTCAAACCAAACCAAAACACTATTCTCCCTCAAACATACACTAGAAAGCTACAATCTATAGATATCTTGTTGATCATTCAAACTCACTCCAAAAACTAGTTTATCTTGGGAAAATAGAGGTTTGTACAGCTTGGATGGATGGGAGATGGTTCCTCTCATCATGGGAGAAGGTCTTATCTCTTGAGTTTGTTCCATCGTAATAGGGAAAAGGAGCCCAAACTGACTTCTTCGGCTCCATCCAACCCAACCATCTACCAAAATTCCATTACGAAGCTTCTAGAGCTCAAAGCTTTGACTCAATATTTAAAAAACTTGCCAAAAGAGGATCGAAGAGAATGGAAATTGGCTCAGTTGCTCCGAACAATGCTAGTGCTAGTTTTAATCTATAAAAATCGGTGCAATGAGTAAAATGGTTAGTAGCACTGATATTGTAAACTAAGGTGAAAGGAAGATTCTTGGGAAATGCTGCAAAGGGGAATTATTCTGCTCATGAAGAGGGGCATACTGGGAGTTTCTTCATGATGGGAAATCATGTAGGGTTCACTATAGAGGTCCTCCAGGATCGTGGACATGGAGTATAGGGACAGTGACAAAATGTTGTGTAACATATGCCCCCTAGAACATGAAGTCCGAACTAGAGTGAAGGGTCAAATTCTTTACAAGTGGATGTGGGGAACTAGATTCCATCATCGAAAAACCTGCAAGCAAGCACAGATACATATACATCATTGAAAACTCTGAGAAATGATACATGAATCATGGTATGGGAACATGCATCTAGAGAATGATCATGTAAATGGATCCAAGGCATGGGTGCAACCATCCAAGAGAGAGGATCATAATGAAACCTAGGTATGGTCGTAGCCACCCAATAATGAGAAGGATAACATATAACAACTCATGGTATGGTCACAACCACCCAATAATGAGAAGGATAACATATAACAACTCATGGTATGGTCACAACCATCGATCTGAAAGAGGCATGTATATCAACATGATCATGTCACATCACCTCGCAACTTAGACTGGTGTAATCTGAGCCCAGGGTCTTGCGCTCCAAATGACCCGATCAAAGTACAAATCCTAACATGTGAATGAATGTGTTGAAGTTGAAAATGCTAGAAAGTCGCTTGATTACTGGTCAGTGAGGTGAACCGTTAACAAGCGCGAGAGAAACCACCAATAATGATAATGTCTCTCAAGGTACTAGCAGCACAGCTCACAGAATGTGAATAAATGAACTAAATTCAAACACCCATGAAATCACCCAATCGAAAGCCAATGATGTGAAATTTTCGATGAGTGCGAAGAACTTTCCATTAGGGAATGCAAGCTCTAAGGTACTGGAAGGGAGTCTCTCAGCCAACTTCCTGGATAATGAGATGAAGTCGACAGGAAGAAACCACATCAAAGGAGGTCCATGATGTATCCAACATCATCGACATGAGACAAAGGGATGAAAATGATTTAAGATGATATGGAGAATCAAGAGTAAGTGTAACTACAGAAGGACTAACTCTTGAACATATCAACAACACAACTCCGGAGTTTGGTAGTTTTTGGATCCATAGGATCGGTGGTCATGATGACTTGACATGACTGATAGTATTTCCAATTTTCCTCCACTAATTCTGGTAGGTACCCCAATTATTTTTTATCACGAGCTTAAAGGGGATTGCATGTGCTTTCACTGTAAGTTAATCCTTCAGACGAATCTGACCTATTAAGTTTAATGAGCCCTAGGAAGAAGAAGCTCATGTCCATCGTAGTGATGAATCCAATTTCATTTAATATTTTAACGAGTTCGATAAAGGTGTAACTCGATATTTATTTCATGTTTAGAGAGTTTGAAAAAGAAATGGAAAATAAAACTCCACATGGTCCCTTTTCATACATTTGTGTCTCTCGATCCCGAAAGGGTAGAAAACGATACTTATGAGAACCGATTGACCATTTCAGTCAAGGAGTACCTTTTTCGTAAATATTTCATCCCAGACTGAAAAGGCGTAAATGTATACTAGGTAAATTATGTTTCACAGCCTTTAACGAGTTAAAAATGATAAGAGCTCAATAATATTTTTGTGTTTAAAGGGTTGGAAAAGAGCTTGAAAGTAGACCCCCCATGTTATTCTCTTTTATGAGTTAAAAAAGGAAAAATACTCAGCTATCTTTTCATTGGGGTTTTACGAGTTGAGAAAAGATATTAAACATGACTCCAGTATCATCATCAGTAATCTGTCACCTGTCACTGCACAAAAGGTAAATGCATTATCCAGTTTCTGAGGCAAAATAGGTCAAAAATACTTAAAAAAAAACCCTAATATTTCATGAAAAATGAATAAAAGGAGGAAAAAGTAATTATTTTTTACCATTTTCCATTTTACTTTTGTGTGAATAACTTTTAACCCATTTGTGCTCTAGTTTTTCAGGACCAGATTGCGGGAGATTCAGGAGGCCATTCATCAATTCGTCACTTGCTAGTAAGAGCCAAGACCTTAAGCTCAATTTTCATGCTTATTTTACCTGTTTTTTGGATTTTTTGAGGAGATTTTGAGAAAAAAAAATTGACCTCAGTTGGCATGATTTCTGGGCACAAAATCATGTGAATTGATGATTATTAAGACTATCAAGTGCACCATCGGCACTACTATTTTTAAAATAGTCAAGCTGGCACCGTGAACATAAAAATTCCAATTTTTTGCCTATTTTCTCTAATTGAATCCAAAATTTTCTAGCCAAAGGTGTTTATTGACTTGATTATATGGTTTTTGCAGGGAAAAAAAGCGCAAAATGGTGGATTGGAAGGAACGCAAGCATGAGCACATTGACACATAAGCAATGGTAGACCCAAATTGCTTGAATTCATTGAGGAACTATGGGCTCCTCAAATTCTTCCTCACACTAGGTCTACAGTCTCAACCTGAATTACTACGGTATCTGATTAGTATCTAGGATGTGAATTGAGACGTTTTCATGATTCATGACCAAGAACTGGAGTTGGAAACTTTAGAAATTTATTTCATCACAGGACTATCCCGAAGAGGGGAGCCAGTGAATATATATATGGGTCAATGCTTATTGGGGCAAGTGTGACCATGCTACTTGTATAACACTACCCGGAAGCACTCAAATGAAAGAGCGTCAAGATAGAGATCATGACTATTTGAGATCTTGTGCTAAGAGTGTTGTTGTTGACCATAAACAAAGTGTATAAGGCTCAAGCGCAACATGAGACCAACAAGTCGAATTTTTCAGTATGCTATTGACTGTATTACATTGAAGATATTCAACTAGGAAAAATCCATGAAGGTAAACATGAAGTGCCAACTGTCTAAATCCAAGGAGGGGAACCTGAAACAATTCTACTATTGTTCTATTCTAGTGACCTTCTTCCTGGAGTGGGTCCCTCTATTTCACTACCAGATGGCTGAGGTGGAACTGCCATTGCCACAAGATCCACAAATGGTTCATTGGAGTGCACTGATGCCTAGGATTACCAGGGGCCAATAGATGTCCTATAAGATGCCTTCTTCTCGTGGCTATGACGACAGTTGATCGTAGTAGAGGACTGACCCTATAGCAGTACCAACTTCCACAGTTATCTAGATATGCTACTCCCAGATGGGGAGGATTATGATGATGGAGGTAAAAACAAACAATTTTAATTTCTTATTTCTTATTGTTTTTTAAATATATGTGTTCATGATATTTTGATTTTATAAATACAGATGTTGGACCAGAGCATCCTACCAAGATGTCCCTGATTTCTAGGTGCATTTCTCAGCAGTTCGATGTCGCTCCTTATCAGGAAGGAAGTGATAATGAGGAGGAGATTGTGTGAAACCTATAGGGATTGACCCACGATATCCCAGAGTGTGCCTAGATGGGTGATGTCCCGCGCCAGTATCAGAGGCACACAGTGAGGGTATTAGACCAGATCCGTCAACTATTGACTCGTGTAGTACGAGTAGTTACATGCTACCATGAGCATCATGCTGATTAGTTCATAGGTCTAGCATTTCACATTTTTGAGCCATGCAAGCCACAAATGTATAAGGCCTGCGAGCCACTGATGTATTTGAACACACATATTATTTTTTGGGGTTTTGATGTATGACAAACATTATCGACATAAGATATATATATCTATATATATATATATATATAATATATATATATATATATATTATTATATATATATATATATATATATATATATATACATACATATATATATATGCTACATTTACTTGCTTACTATGGTACAAATGTTTTATGTTTTGATTTTCACATGTTTTGTTAGGTCCCTATACTACTAGTGTAACCCATTAGTGTTATTAGTACAACCCCCTTATTATATTGTTGTACCCATGTAGTCCCCATATTGTTATTATTGTGCCCAATAGAAGCCCACTATTGTTATTATTGTGCCCTTACATTATTATTGTTATGTCAGCTTTGATTATATTATGACCCCTTAGACTCGTATATATAGAAAGTTGGCCTTGTCATTTGTATCATCTAAGAATTGTTCATCTGTGTAATGTAAAGGAGGTTTCCCCCTCGAAGAGGCTTATTTCTAAGGTGTTCATCTATATTTTCTATCTTTTTGTGAGTTGGTTTCATAACATTTGGTATCAGAGCTTTGGATTCCAGGGTTTCATTGCTCCAAATAGGTCATCGTGGAATTTTCACTATAGCTTTCGTTCTGTGACATTTCAGAAGCAAAAAAAAAAAAACCATTTGAGATGAACTCATGTTAAACCTTAGGTCTAAATGTCAAATATTTTCGCACTATATTTTCAAAGATATGATTTGTGAAAGTTATGGTTTTTGCAAGCTCCAGAATTTCATCTAAAATAGGTCATTGTGGAATGTTTGCTATAACTCTTTCCCTATGAAGTTTCAGAAGCTAACAAAAAAACCCATTTGAGAAGAGATTAGTCTAAACCTCCGCTCCAAATTTTAGATCTTTTATCACTATAGTTTCAGAGATATAATCTGAGGAAATTATGGTTTTTGCATACCCCTGAATTACATTCCAAACAGGTCACCTTGGGAAAATCATCATAACTTTATCTCTGAGCAACAAATTGAAATTTTGTAAGAAGTTACAAAAAGAGGAAGGACTGATATTGTTTTGCATAGTTTTCAGATCCGAAGGTCAAAAAAGTGACACATGGCATGTCGTACAAGTTCCCTCTACTTAAACATTATATAATCAGGTCATCTTAGGAGATTGGTCATAACTCTTTCTTGGAGAATCAAAGTCTGATCAGACTTGTGGGGTTAGAAAGAGGACTCAGAGGGCTACTGCAAGAGAAAATTTTAGAACTTTGAGATCTAAAAGTACAAAGTTACAATCATTTCAAGATCGAGCTCCTGAAATCAAGAAAAGGCGATATGAGGAAGTTTGATGGAAATGATCCAGTAAATTGGATACTACAGATGGAGCAATATTTTGATCAAGATGGTGTCCCATTGTTACAAAAGGTATGTATTTCATCTTCATATTTAGAACCAGATCATGTTTTACGGTATAAAGGGCTTTGTTCCCATAAACAACTTGTTACATGGTCAATTTTCATGGAGGAAATGATAACACATTATGAGGATACAAAGAGCAACACCACAACAATTGGAAGAAAAAAGAGAAAAAGGGTTTTTTTACAAAGTGGAAAGCAAAAATATGGAAACAAGGAATTCTACCCCTCACAACTATAAACATGGAAGTGTTGTTTCTCCTAGCCTTCCACAACCTACAAGGGCTACACCACAACAATTGGAAGAAAAAAGAGAAAACGGGCTTTGTTACAATTGTGATAAAAAATATGTTAAAGGTCATAATTGTGCTGAGAAGAAATTATTTTACATTGATTGTGGAGAGGAGGAAGAAAAGGATCAAGAAACATCAAAAGAAGAGTATATACACCAGGAACAAACCCTAGAGAAATAAGAAACAAATCCAACAATATCTTGTAAAGAATTGGAAAGAATTACCACTCCTAAAACTCTCAAGGTAGAAGGACATATCAAGAATAAAAATGTTCAAGAAGTGAAAGATCACATCGAGAAAGAAGAAATGAATCTGACCATATCTTGTAATGCATTGGACAGAATTACCAGTCATCAAACTATCAATATAGAAGGACATATTAAGAAGAAAAAGTTAAGAGTGTTGATTGATTTGGGTAGTACCCATAATTTTATTAATTGTAAGATAGCCAAGGAATTGAATTGCTTCCTATATCCAGCACCGGAGTGTCAAGTGATGGTTGCAAGAGGAGAAACCATAAATTGCTCTGGAAAGTGCCTTAATATCAAGCTATCCATGGGAGAATATGTATTGAATAACCCAATTCTTTCCGTTCCAGTGGGTGGTGTTGATGTTTTACTAGGAGTCCAATGGCTACAATATTTTGGTATGATAGCTTTTAATTTTCAAGAACTTTTCTTGAAATTTTTTTGGAAAGTAAAGGAAGTTGAATTGAGGGGTATCAAAGGAAAAATTGGAAAGATAATCAACTCTAACAACATGACAAAGCTTTTAAATAAATAACAATGGGGTGTAATTGCACAATTATGTTCACTAGAGGATCCCACATCGACATCATGTATTTTTCCAGATCTCCAAAACGTTTTGGACAATCATTCCAGGGTATTTGAGACTCGCAAAGGCCTCCCACCTATTCGTGATAATGATCATGCTATTCATTTGATTCCATGAAGTGTTCCTCCAAACATTATACCTTACATATATCCATATACCCAAAGGAGTGGGAACTCAATCAAAAGTTGCAGAAGATCCCAGTTCAAACGGTATTGCGATAACTTGACAAGGAAGGAAAAATCATATTGGAACCTGAAGTAGTCATAGAACTGAGAAATCAAAAGCTATGAAATAGATCAATTTCAAAGTATCTCATCAAGTGGAAGAAATTACCTGCTGAAGATTCCACATGGGAGGAGAAGAATTTATACAAAAGCATCAAGAACTACTCAAGTGTTCAGGACAACACTTTTTGAAGGAGAGGGGCATGTTAGGTCCCTATACTACTAGTGTAACTCCTTATTGTTATTAGTAAAACCCCCTTATTATATTGTTGTACCCATGTAGTCCCCATATTGTTATTATTGTGCCCAATAGAAGCCCACTATTGTTATTATTGTGCCCTTACATTATTATTGTTATGTCGGCTCTGATTATATTATGACCCCTTAGACTACTATATATAGAAAGGAGGTCTTGTCATTTGTATCATGTAAGAATTGTTCATTTGTGTAATGTAAAGGAGGTTGCCCCCTTAAAGAGGCTAATTTATAAGGCGTTCATCTATCTTTTCTATCTTTTTGTGAGCTGGTTTCATAACATTCTTTCTTTTCTATCTTTTTGTGAGTTGGTTTCATAGCATGTTTTGTAAATGTCTATCCAACACAAAATTGGCTAATGCATCTATTAGTGTATTCATATGCCTAGGAATATGATGATATGCAACGTAATCAAAATTTCTCTCCAATAGATGAATACGTAAATAGATTCTCAATATATGAGGGTTTCTGACAGAATATTTTCCGTTGAGTTGAAGAACAACAAGTTGTGAATCAAGGTTGACAACCAATTCTCTGATGCCAAGAGCAATAGCTTCTGACAACAATTCGATAATTCCGCTATACGCAATGATGTTATTAGTTGTTTGACCTAGAAAAATACCTTGATGATCAATCAACTCACAATGGGGGTCATAAATGGCCCATGCCGCAGATGATAGGTTCACCATTAGCGAAACTGATGTGAGGAGACGCCGACATCTGCAAAGCAAGAAGAAACATAATAAGCAAGAAAGCTGCTTGCAAAAAAGCACACCAAACCACACTGTACAAAAGTGAATAACACACTATTATATAAAAGTAACCATGCAAGATGACCTAAGCATGGTAATTTTTGAGATAAATCCCATTACAGGGCTTGTCTAAGGGATGGCCCTCATATTCAATAAGCTCATAGGCCCATTTTTGTAACACATGGTTAACAATATAGGGCCCATGCCACATAGGTTCAAACTTGCTTGCCCCCAGCTTATCATTAAATTGATCATACAGAAGAACCAAATCACCTTAAGAAAAAGCTCGAGGAGAGGTAGAATGATCAAAATGGGTCTTGACCCGCATTTTCTGTGCTTCGATGACCAAAGTAGCAAGATGGAAAGTCTCATCTATTCATTCTAAATACAAGAGGTGCTCTTCCTGAGGGAAGTTTGACAACCAGCTTGAGGGATGGAATTTTGTACTCAATCGGTAAGTTGCTTCCAGACCGTAGACTAGCTGGAACAATGTGAATCTAGTTGCGTCCTTGGTCGAGGTTCGATAAGCCCATAGAGGTGAAAAGAGAATGAGATGCCCATTTGACTTGTGCATCCCAATGGTGCATTCAAGCATCATAACCAAGACTTTGTTCACATCTTTAACTTGGCCATTGGCTTGAGGGTAATACGGGGTTGAGCCATCATGGTGCAGACCTAACATAGAAGTCATCTCAACCATCATGTAATCTAAAAAATGGGAGCCATGGTTGGTGACAATGGCCTGAGGCACTCAAAACCTAGAAATAATGTGATTGAATAGAAATTGAGCTGTTGTTTTACAGTCTGCAGAGTATGTAGGAATCACTTCAGCCCATTTGGTGAAATAATACACAAAAATGATAATATACCCATGCTCCCTGCCCAAACGAGGGTTACAGGTCATATAGTTGATACCCCACTTGGAAAAAGGCCTAACAGTAATAATGGGGTGTAGATGAGTGGGTGGGGCATGCATTTTGTGCTGATAAATTTGGCACTCATGGCACTTGTGAACAATAAGGATGCAATACTTGAAGATGGAGGGCCAAAGATAACCACCGTGAAGGCTTTTTCGAGCAGTAGCATATCTAAATAGGTGACCACCACATGTGCTAGAATGGCAGTCATTCAAGACTCTCTCAGCCTCCTTGAGGGTGAGACAATGACAAAGAATTAAATCGACATCGATGCAATATAAAGTATCTCCAATGATACGGTAAGCTTGAGATTGATGCCGAATGTGTCGGTGATCATCCTTGGTCAATACAGATCAGAAAGTGGATGTCTGGAGATACATGATGATATCACCGTACCAG
Source organism: Pinus taeda (assembly GCA_000404065.3). Classification (NCBI taxonomy): domain Eukaryota; kingdom Viridiplantae; phylum Streptophyta; class Pinopsida; order Pinales; family Pinaceae; genus Pinus; species Pinus taeda. Next base: position 74,521 of record APFE031011036.1, read on the forward strand.
GGGTTGAGAGTGCTAATTAAGAAAAGTGTCTTTTTCGAGAGCTACTCGATGGCACTAGAAGGAAGAGAAGAGGAGGGAAGGGAGAAAATCAACTCAGCGAAGACCAGTGATTTCTTAGATTTGGCAGTAGTGAACACCAAATTGAATTCTTGGAGGATGACAATCCACTTCGAATACTTGCCCTGCAGCCATTGACAAGTCAAGATGTAGGTCATGGGTTGCATTCCGAAATCACAATGGTAGTACTGAGTAGTATGTAATGCTGAAAGTGCTGAACAACATGTATAGCGGCCAAATCCAACTTCTCGACATGAGCATAATGTGTTTCAGTGTCAAGGAGGTTGTGATCGAGGTAATAAATAACATGTTAATTGCCTTCGTCATTGTCCTATACTAGCACCATAGCAATGGTACTAGAGGCTGTAGCTAGATAAAGGAAGTAATCACGATGATAGTTTGGGGGGTGCATAAAATGAGCATTGATGAGATCAACCTTTAGGTCATCGAAATACTTTTGGGTAGCCTCATCCCAAACAAACAGGGTTCCTTGCTTGAGCAATCAGGTGAACCCTGAAGCTAGCTCAACATAGCTTGGTACGAAACAATAGAGGAAATTTGATTTTTCCCGCGAACTCTGCAGTTGATGCAATGAAGATGGAGGGGGAAAATTAGTTATGGCCTCGAATTTAGGAGGATCAGGGTGAATGCCTTCTTTTGAAATGATAAAGCCAAGTATTCATTCGGATTCAACACAGAAGACACATTTATGCAGATTCAACCGAATGTTGTAGAGTCTACAACGAAGAAATTTTTTCCAGAGATGATCAGGGTGATCATTGCGTTTACGAGAATGAGCTGGGAGATCATCCAAGTAAGTTTGAATGATGTTTCGAATGTCATGGAATGCATATGACATCGCTCTCTGAAATGTGGCTGCAACATTCTTAAGGCCAAAAGGGAGATTTTTATATGCGAAAGTCCCCCACGAATAGATAAAGCCTCTCTTATCTTGATCAATCGGGCCAATGTTTATCTGGTTGTAACCAGAAAAACCATCAATAAAGGAAAATAATTCACTCCCAGGACATTCATCAATGATATAGTCAATGAAGGGAGTGGGGTAATTATCCCTAGGACATGCACGATTGAGATCATGGTAATGCTAACAAAGGTTGACCCTGTTGATATGAGTATAAGGGTTTATGTTGCTTAGCTTGACCTTGCTACTGGAAGGTCTAACCTTGAGGCTGTAAAGTTTGTCCCTACAGCTGCAGAGGTTGATCTTGCAAAGGCATAGGCTGGGGGAGTACGACGCATACTACACTTACGTCTGCATGGTTTGCTGCAACGGTTGTGAGGGTTTCCCCTATGATTGTTGCAGTTGTCCTTGCTACGCATCATCTGGCCTTGCTGCTACATGGATGGACCTTGATGTAATGAAGGTTTCCCTTGCTCCTACAGAAGCTGTACTTTCTGCTGCAAAGGTGCTTGAAAAGTTCCCAGAATGACACCTTGAAAGTTCCTAAACTATATCTGGACATACCCAATAGGCGTGGTGGACGGACCAGGTTGGACATAAGGTCCATCTGAGGGATGTAGGGAGGACTAACCATCACTTGTGAACCATATGGAACATAAGAAGGTTGGTGGCACATCCTGTCCACTCACTGGAGGGATTGAAGAACTGACAGAGACATGACTCAAGACTGTTGGTTGAACCAGACGGGTTACTTGGACCGTTGAAACAAGAGGATTCAAAATGGTGGGTTTCATTGAGACTGAAGTAACAATAGAATGCACCGTTGGTTGGGAGGTTGGGTTCTGAATGAATGGACCTGAGGTAGGTTTTATTACCTGGATTGAACCTCAGGCTGAAGGAAAGCAATGCCGCGATAACCAAAAACCATGCTTAGCCAAGTATCTAGCCCTACTAGGCTAGGAGAGGGCTCTCTCCTTAGGGATCTCAGTCAAAATTAATGGATAAGGAAAATGATATTAGGCTAGGTATAGTCGCACAAGGTTAGATTTGATTTTGAAGGGGTTTCGCTGGATTAGGAGGAGTCAGAGATTTGGGGCAAGGAAATTAGGTCAAATTGTAGGGTATTCGATGGGGCAAGGTAGATATGAAGCTTAGAAATCTAGGGTTTTGTAGGTGAGGTGATTTAAGACTAGTGAGAATCTAGGAAGAGCATGTGATCATCTAGATCCTTCATAAACTGTTGAAAACATGAACTGTGAATATTTTCCCAAAGCAGAGCATTAATGTTATGGATTCTGCCTATCAAGTTGAAAACATTCACTTAGAAGCAATGAAATGATTAATGAAGTGCACAAAAAATTTAAACATATTATCACAAAGAGAGGAAACTGAATAAACACCATACCAGATGGATCCCAGAGAAATAGCTGAATATCTGATTAATCTCTTGCTAAACTAATACAAAATGATGTACAATTAGAGCATAAGCCTCCAGTTGAGTCCAACCCTTCACAATGAGAAATAAAAAGAAGATATAGTCATTGTTTCAACCTCCTCTAGTCCTCGAGGTTTGAATCCCTAAGATGAAGAGCTAATCTAACCAAAATTGAACAAGAAATAGGAATCTAGGCATCCTAACAACTTGCCTCTAAAAGTGAGGAAACTGATTCATCTGTGCTCAAAATGACTTTTAATCTAATGAATCTACCCTATAATACCAATTATCCATCAAATTTACAAGCCAAGTCATAATTTACATTATTAAAATATCCTCCATGAGAGAAAATCCATGAACACGGTCAAAACACAGTAAAATGACCATCCTGTGCAAAATATGTCCTATGCACAGTGCCACTGGTCCAATGCGTAGTGCCACTTTCAGGTCCCTTTTGTAGGCCTTCCCGGCATCCATATTGAGCTCATGATAACTCATTGGAAGAATCGTCAAGTATGCTTTCCAAACCACCTAGAATTTCCTCATTTGAAGCTCATTTGGCCCCTCAAAAGTTGATTCTTCCAAGACTGCTTCTGAGTGTCCAAAAAGTGCTAGAAAGGTCATTTTTGGGGTGTTTTTTTACTTTTTGGCGGACCAGTTCTGCCCCAAAAACTTAGAAAATGCATAAGGTGCATGTAATAATCACTCTTAATCCAAATATTCAAGCCATTTTTCCATTGGGTGCTCCTGGGAAAAGCGCAACGCCATTGAGCCAGATTTTTCGTGTTTAAAATTTTCAAAATTTGCAAATGACAAAAATCCTCCAAACTTGATCAAAATTGGTGAGCAGCACCATCATCAAGTATCCTGATGAGCCAAGGAATATTTAGCAAGAAATCTAAGAATATCCTCCTCTTTTTTGCCTTTTATAGCCCGTATTAGGCTTGCTTTCATCTGTTTGACCCTTATATTGCAAATTTTATTCCGGGTCCTGTAGTGGTAGGCCATGTGCCTAATGATTTGGTTGTCCCTATTTGTTATAGAAATTTTTGGGCACTTCAACCCCAATCATAAATGTCCATAAACTGAGGGCTCCTAAGTCCCTAAAAGTGTTTCTTCACTGCTTAAAGGAACAAGGTCAACTGATTACATCATCTCCCAGAAGTTCTCCACTGAAAATTGCTCATAAATGGTCAAAACTGGACCATAATGAAAGCACAGTGCAGAGGGTGCGATGCATATCACCTTCCCAGTGTACAAGGTGTGATGCATACTGAATTGCTCCTCTGTAGGGTGTGATGGTTGGGAATGGACAAATGGCAGGGACAAAAATCTGAGGTGGAAGATCATGGAATCTCCTAGAAGCTTCCCCTCTGACACTTGCCTCTTTATTTTCAACCAAGGATGAGTAAGAGATCATCATTCTCCAAGTGGAAGCAGGAACTATCAGAGAGAGGACACTAATCAAGATCCCAGAAGATGACTCACCTCTCTCTAATCATCTATATATGGATCCCTCATCACAGAGATCCAGGGGCTAGAATTTTGTATCTTATAGAGACGTGCTGTTGGTTTTTTGGTGTACATTCATAGTGTTGGGTGATCTAAGCTTTGCTTGAGGTGAAGAAGGGCTTCCTAGCTGGAGGATGATGCT
>APFE031011036.1:108973-126445 GCA_000404065.3 Pinus taeda
CTCATCTCTCATATAACATAAAGATCATTTTTTTATGTAAAATTTTGTCCATATACTGTTGCAGTTCGTGGAATTGTGGTTTTTACAGGACAAAGGAGCGGAAGGGACGTGAAGAAGGGTTTGCACCCTTGAGTAACTACCCAAATGTAGGACCTCAGGTATGCCCCTCTCACCCTAGAAGTAGTTTTTATAGCATAAACGGTTGTGTGTGTGTGTGTTTCTTAACTTAGATAACTTTCAGTCTGCTAGGGTTCCACCCAAGAGCCTTAGGGGATAATATCCCGCAACAATCTGCAACAACATTTTTCTGCCATTTTTTCTATATGATTTCAAAGGCATAACCCAACATCTTTATGACCTATTTTTTCTTCTCTTTTGAAGATAATATTTATTCCAAATAGTATTTAAGACTATCATGATATATTTTTACCTTGAAGTGTCTTCCCATTAGGTAAGGGAATTATTGCTTCAGGGCATATAGTATTGCCAAAATTTCCTTCTCATAAATAGGTTTGTGTAAATACTCTCCCTTGATTGGGCGAATTTAAAAATCAATGGATCTTCCTTCTTACATTAAAATGACACCAATTCGATTTCACGAGGCATCACATTCCACAATAAAGGTTTTCATGAAGTATGGTCTAGCTAATATTGGAGCTTGGCACATTAACTCTTTAAGATCTTCAGGCCTTAATTGCTTCTTGAATCCAAAAAATGCATCTTTCTTCAATAATTTTTTTAGACGTGTTGTTATCTTCCCATAATTCTTAACAAGCTTGCGATAATACCTTGTCAACTAGAGAAATCATTGAAAATGTGGTAGGATTATGGGGATTTACCATTCCCTAATGGATTTAATTTTGTAAAGGTCTACCTTAACACCCTCAAGAGATAAAATATGACCCAAATATTCCACCTCTTGTATCCCAAAGAAACATCTGGAGGGTTTTTTCATACAGTTGTTTCTTCTCCAGTAGTTTAATCACCTTGTCAACATATTGAAAATGATATTTCCAATACTTGTTATAGACTTGTATGTCATCAAAAAATACTAACACAAATTTTATAAGAAAGGAATTGAAAGTGGAATTCATCAAACCTTGAAATGTGGAAGGTGCATTAGTAAGGAAAAAAGGCATGACCAAAAATTCATAATGGCCTTCGGTTGTGCCCTACAACAACCCCCCATTTCATATCATTATTATCCCAAAACTATAATGTGAAATGGGTCCCTTTTTAATTTTAATTGGTATTAACTTAGTCTTATTCAAAAGGGTCCGAAATAATAAAATAAAACATTACCAAACCTTTTTTATAAACCAATCAAAGGCCTTATATATAAATGATTAATCTTCTATCATTGCGATAAAGCGATCGCAAGATCACATATCGCAATGACAAAGGAAACACAACTTAAGGACCCATTGGTTTTCTCTGATGCGAAATAGGCTATCGGATATCAGCAATAATAAGTTGGCGCAATAAAACTCCATTTCGCTCTGATGCGTTGCGATATCGCTATCGGCAATCGGCGATCAACCATGCATGCTTTTAAAGTGCCCCACTCAGTACTCCCAACGTGATGCGATATCGCTATCGGCGATCGGCGATTCCAAATGGAACCAATGTAACGATTTACAATTTCCGCAACGCCCGATTGCAATAAAGCCAAAAGCGCAGATTTCAAAGAAAATCTTAGAGCGGGTTTATTACGATTAATTTGTATTAAAAGCCTTATCTTTTGAATAGCCATTCATCTGCGCTCAACCGCCAAAACATCCAAGACACGCTTCAAATAAATCATTCGACCAATAATCGAAATGACGGGCATTTATAGGATTGACAGGTCTTAACGGCCATTTAATGAAACAATAAACCTAAGATCTTTTTACAGATTGTATCCGAGGCCACCTTAAGTTAATCATTCACCATGCATTTATCGATATATATCTCACTCATATTCGATTTGCGTTATCAATTTTCTGTATTACGTTCATTATCATTCCTGTGCAGAATTCTTCCGAAGTAATAGATTCAAGCAGAATGGGGAAGAAGTCCAAGAAAAATACAATGGCTTCCGCTTCACCGGCCACAAGGCAACTCATCGTTGATCCAGGTACTAAAAAGAAAGGATTAATATCGGATACTACATGCCTAGGACTTGCCAGAACTACTTGGCAAGGTACCTATAATTTGATTGAAGCCGAAGGGCCAATGGTGACAGTAGTACAAGCTTCAGCTGACAACACTCGCAAATATGATGCTAATCTAAAGGATTTAGCCAACTCTTTTCTTCATCGGATAGCGGCTTGGGAACAAATCCTCCCATATACAGATGTGGTGAGATGGGCAATTCAGGAAATCCCAATTACAGACAGAACCTTCAGCGCCAAAGATGGGAGAATTTTTGGTTCCTTTCAAGCTGAGGATTTGAGGCAAATGTATCATTTACCTGTCCCAGAGAAGAAATATAACACGGCATTTCTGGAGAAATTCTAAGCTGAGAATGAGACTGAATCCGAACCCATTCGGGATTGGAGACAAAATCCAGCAAAACACAAACACGAATCTTCGGGTAAGTACTCGGTCGATTCTCTATGCTCCCCTTATTGCTATGCTGGGATAATGATGCGTAGGTTGTGGGGATTACATGATTCCGCCAATTTTACTATAGAAATGGTTCCCTTGATGGAAGCGGCATGTAGTGGTGAAATAATGGATTGGGCAACTATACTGTCCGATAAGTTAGCATCCACAATTCTTGATTTTAGATCCAAGTCCCGCGTCACTGAAAGGCTCATTCCCCCATTTTACTACAGTTCCTATATATTAGATGTCCTGTGTTTTAATTTTGAATTTCTTGTGCTCTGATGGAGGTGGACGTCACAAGACCCCACACCCGTTCACATATACCATCAAAAGTTGTGGAAAACCAACTACAAGCACCATTTATATCAAATCTACAACGGCTTCATGTTGCCCATTCATCATTCTATTTTCAATAAGCATGCCCTTAAGATTTCCTACCAAGCAGGGATTTATGTAACATCCATAGGAAGTTGGTTCGGGGAAGAAAAGTTCACTTATATCAGAATTTTTGGCAGTCAAGCCAAACCCCACGTTCTTCCTCTATACATACCTGATAAACTGATGGCCAGGGAGATAGCCTATCAGATCATCTCCGATGGGGTTATACAAACTATAAAGAAAGCTAAGAAGCAGGTCTGGCCCTCTTTTCCCTTGAGATGTGGTATCTACACTCTACATGATTTCAAACATGCAGAGAAAGAAGCTGAGAAAATAAACTCATTAACTCTGGAAACTCTTCCTAGTAGGCGATTTGATCCATGTAAAGTCGCCTATAATGCACTCGAACAGGCAAAATTGACTAAGTTCAAACATAAAGAAGATAAGTTCGAGGACTTGTTCTCATCGGCCGAGTCAATGTATCAAGTTAAATCTCTTGTGATAATTGAATACAAAGATGGAGGATTAGTTGAATTCAACAGACTTAGAGAGCAGAGGTTGCAAACTCTGCCTCTAGATCTATTAGCGACGACTCCAACAACAGAATCAAGCAAGCCTGAGCAGCGACTTGTTAAAGAACCTCCTGTTACATCAAAGGAACAGGAAGAAGTGCATGAGAAAAGACAAGAAGAGACCCAGGCGAAAGATCAAGAACAGAGCAGTTTAAATGTAAATGAAGATACTCATATTGATCCAAAATTGCTCCAGGAATGGCAGCAATTTAATTCAATTATCGGCAATCTTGAATGCTCTAAAGATGACGAGACATCAAAAGAGGTCAATACACAGGAGGTGACTTCAAAGCAGGTTTCAGGTGAAACCAACGACCCACCCAAGTCAAAAGAAGTGGAAATAATCCCAAAGGATCCTTCCGACTAGGTCATTTTGCAGATTGAAGAGATTCCTCCCTTAGATGTCTTTTATAGCCCAAGACATAAAGTTGTATTGAAACGACAGAGGAAGAGGAGAAGGACTGATCAACCTTCTTTATTCCTAGAACAAGCAGTGACGGGCAATGTGCTTTGGAAAGAGGAATTTGACCCCTCTGATGATTTGACAAAACTATCACAATATGCTGGAGCCTATTCAGCAGCGACAATAGACAAAGCATCAGAGGTGAGTAGTTTATTGAAGACAAAGACCAGGACATCTTTTCTCTACAAATGCAACTATCAGAAGCACAGTAAAAGGCAGAGCAGGCATAACAGCAATTCATAGTACAACAACAAATAAACAATCAATTGACTAAACAACTGCAGGAAGAAAAACAGAGGATTGACGACAGTGCAGTCCAAAAGCAGAAAGAGCTATCTGAGGCATTGCCGCAACTAAAAGCATCAAATGAACAAATTTTGAAGTCCAAAGATGAGAAGATTTCTCAATTATTAGCTCAGCTTGAGCAAACAAAGAAGCTCCCACAGATAAATGAATTCAAAGTAGAGGCATTTCAAATAAACAAGGGATTGATAAATCAGATGAAGCTTTTATGTCAACAAATCACCCAGGCGGAACCATTATGCGATTTAACGACATCCATAAGTGAGAAAGTAGAAAAGGCTAGAACAGACTTGGATCAAGCCGAAGAAACATTGACCAATTTTCTTGAATGGCAAGATCTGATCAGGGACAGGCGGTTAATTTACCAAGGATTCTAGAATCGCATAAAGAAATATTATTTATAGAATGGTAGTCTCAGTTAATGAAGGCAAAAGGAGCGATTTCAAGATGCAAGACAACCACTAGTAATTTGGTTGAATTGGTTAATAATACTCTTTACTTGTCTAACATGATTTCTCAATGTACTCCAGGCAAATTAACAGCAACGAAAATATTGGAGCAGTCATGTTACCCGGAGTTAGAGAAAAATGGAAGGTTAATCGCAGGAATTAACAGTTTGGCATGGGATGCTTATTGGTTCTTTTTAGTCAAGCCGCACAGCCAAAGAGCCACCCTCAAATGCCTTACATATGCGATCGGGTATATCATCCTCGATATTCAGGATGCCACCTATGCCGCCCAACTCAGTTCTCACCTCAACAGACCACCCGAAGTGGAGCCAATGCTTGCGATAAGTCAGCTCAGGTTTAAAGGCAAACATATTGAATGATGATTCATGTCGCCGACTGCCAGATCGCTGCCAAGGAGATAGTTATCATCAATTGATACCAATAAGTAGGATTTTAGTTTCATAGATATTTAGTTTAGTGTAGTATTTATAGACCCTTTCATGCATTTAGAAAGGGTCGTAAAGTTTTGTATATGACTTAAACCCTGAAGTTGCACTATTGTACTTCAGGGATATTATTTTATAAAACTAGACCAATCATTCCGATTTTGATAAGGAAGCTTTTATACAAATGTGCACTATTGTCTTTGTTTGCAAGTATTTCTGTGTTGAAGGAAGAATTTCAAATAGCGATTGATATTGGGATTGATTAGCAGCTCATATGGTACTATTATCTATGTCTGGTCTCATTATTTTTATATGAATTTTCATTTGATCGCTCTTGCTATTATCGCATATATATATATATATATATATATATGTGTGTGTGTGTGTGTGTGTGTGTGTGTGTGTGTGTGTGTGTGTTTTAACAGCATTCTTTATTCATTCCAATATTGGTTGTTTATAGTATGCTTTTCTTCCAATCATGTATGTATTGATGATATAAATGATAAGTGCAGCAATCTTGTGTTAATCACTTTGTTTAACTATTTAAATGAAGTAATCTCTGAATGAATAAATATCTATGTTTATTTGATAGAGTCATTTATATGCCTGTCAATAGACAAAGATCATCAAACGCTGCATTTCCAAAGAATAATTGTTCCCGGGATTAGTATTAGTTCTTTTATTTTGTTGATAGATTAAGTTATTCGCCTATCATTAGATCAGACAACTATCACCATCCACCCTTTTATCATTATTGGGAAACTGGTCCCATTATATCCATTCGGAGCCACCATCCCAAATGGAAAAGGAGTTGTATTAAGGTCTGGACCGGGTGGTTATCCCCCAATGTTGATACAACGATTTTCGGGGCATCAACATTTCTGGCGCTAGAAGGAGGGCAATCCGCTATGAATGGCGAGTAAGCCAAAACCTACAGACCATTCACAGAGTAAATCACCCTCCACCTCTCCTCGGACCGCTCGTTTGCACTCTGAATCATCAGTATCTAGACGAGAAGAGGAAGAACCAACTACTATGCTCAACCTCATCATACTTCAGAACATTTAAGCCCGGATTCCCCTGAAGTTCAATCTATCATCCAGAAACTTCAAGGCTTCTCAATTTCACCTCCTAGATCTGAAGTATCACAAGGCAGTTAGACTTCACAATTCCACTTACCTCCTCACCTTACCAGACTTCAAAGTGAAAAACTCGGTATTGAACCACCTGAGTTTCCTTTGCCCAAAAGAAAAAGGATTAAAAAGAGCGCTGAAGGTTCTGGTAGTGAAACATTTTCTCCATCATCTTCCATTTCATCATCACCTATGCGAAGTCAAACACCCACTTCACCATTACATATTGTTGTTCACCAAGGGACTTCACCTCCAACACCACAACCCTTTCAGTCTTCATTTCCACCTCCTCCCCAATCACCTGGAACACCACAGGCAATCGTTGGTACTCCCAAAATGGCTCAAAGACCATGGAGAAGTCTTGGTGCAGTCACCATGCCTGCGCCTTTACATCCATTACCCGATTATCCTGAGAAATGGTTACCAAAGTTCAATCCTGATGTTGGAACGTCAGTCGAGGAACACATAAATAATTTTATGTTGTCAGTCAATCTGAAGGGAGTAACAGAAGAAGATGTTGTAGTTAGATTGTTCCCCTATACATTACAAAGATCAGCAGGGTCTTGGTATTTTTCCTTGCCCGCTGGGTCCATCACCAGTTGGAATATCTTTCAGGAACAGTTTCTTACCAAACACGGCGATGATAGATCCTTGGCTACACTCATCAATGACCTTTCCAATCTAAGGATCGAGTCAAGAGAACCAATTAAGGAGTTTAACTCCCGATTTAACAAACTCTTGAACAAAATCCCTACCGATGATAAGCCAAGCGAACAAATTAGAAGCGAATGGTATATTACAACCTTACCCTCAAACATAGCCATTTTTGTAGATAGGGCTAAACAACCTACATTGGCTGAAAACATGAAAGAAGCCTCGCTGTCGAAAAATGTGTAATCGCTTTGGAAAAGAAGGCTGCTCTAGAGGAACGAAAATCCAAAAAAGTGTCTTTCAAGGATGATTCAAAGAAGAAGATCACTAAGGATCCATACGACATGGAGGGCCTTCAAAAAGTACTCAAAACCATGTCAAATGAAATGGTTGAGATTAAGAAGCAAGTAGCAGAAACCTCAACAAAGAAACCTTACAAGAATTTTAAGAAGCCTGAGTCCAAGCCTCCAAATTTTATATCCTATGCAGATTCATATCCCGAGGAAGAAGAAGAAGAAACAACTATGCCATCTGATGAAGTAGAAGAAGAGGAAGTCGTTGAATGCCATGGAATGTGGGACTTTATACTCCCTAATTCCGATACTGAAGCCGAGCAAGAAGCTTTTCCCGTGACTACCAGGAGTAAAGCTACTCCTGAACCTGTTCAGGCCAATCCAAAGAAAAGGAGTGCTGGTACCAATACTGCAAAGGAAAAGGTACCCACAAGAAAGCCACCCGCAACAGTATCTCAAAATCAACCGTCATCCTCCAATATACCCACATCATCTAAGACGTTGGTGGTATCCGACTCAATGGACTATAATATTGTTGATGATATGAAAAAGACTAAGGCAAACATCACCATGTTTGAACTTAGTAAATTAAAACATCAACAAAAATTACTCCTCAAAGAACTCAATGCAGTTCCTTCTTCACCTCTTCCCAGTACTAGAGCTGCAAGCGATTCGGGACAACCACCTTCTGGTAGAGTTGAGGCAACTAATACAATTCTAATTGGAGATAGATCAAATTCCCATACTCCTCCTTTCCTCTTAACATATGAAATTTACAATCAAAATCTACATAACTGCTTAATTGACTCTGGGGCATCATCTAATATAATGCCAGCTTCAGTTTGTTCTAAACTGAACATAGAACCTCAGAAATCTTCAATTCACATTGTGCAGTTAGATAGAACTAAAGTTCAAGTTTTAGGGGAAATAAACTCTGTTACAATCAGGTTATCGGCGGATCCACGAGTGGTCCAAAGGATTGATATCTTAATCACCGATATACCTGAGTTCTATGGTTTAATTTTAAGCAGGGATTGGTCAGAAAAGCTCCATGGGTATATTTCCACCAATTGGTCCCATATGTGGCTCCCCTATAAGGGTAAGCTGAATCAAATAAAGATCGATCGGGAGAAACACATGACCCACACTGTTACAGAATTCGAACAAGAAAATCAACCAATTTCGTTTAGCAACAATATCTTAGGAAATTATTCTTCTGAATCATTTTTTGGCAATTATATTGCCCAACCATCTCCTTTCTCGGTAAACAATTTCACATCACAAATTGAAAACTTTTCACAGACTGATAGGTCTAAATGTGTTAATGTTACTGAGAATTTTGTAAGTAAGATTGTAGATAATTCTTTATTTTGGTCTTTATATTTCGATGGGTCCAAGTCTAGCAAAGGATCAGGAGCAGGATGTATTTTGGTTAGCCCACAAGGAGAAAAAACAATGCTGTCCTGCAGGCTAGAGTTTGAATGCACAAATAATATAGCTGAGTACGAAGCATTAGTCCAAGGATTATATAAAGCGATTGGCCTCAAAGTCCAATACTTGAAAGTGTTTGGAGATTCTGAGATCATTGTTAAGAAGGTAAGGAATACAATTCATTGCCTTTCGAATCATCTCAAACATTATTAATCGCTAGTACAAGAACTCACCTCCCACTTTTTAGCATTCAATATTTCTCCCATTCCCAGGTCTCAAAATTCAGCAGCCGACTTGCTAGCCAATGTCGCTTCCAAGCTCCTCCCTTCTGAAGACTATAGCCCAGATAGATTTTCGGTAGAATTGCTTTTTAGGCCATCAATTCCTGACAATGTCACTAATTGGAGAATATTCAACCACGATGAAGACATTTTACAGTTTTTAACGTCCGAAAAATCCTATGATGATGAAATCATTGAGGAAGATGAACATGATATTCAAATGCGAGGTAAGCATGAGGAAAATTCAATCCCAAAGCCTGTGGTGAAGCTTGAGGATCTTTACGATATTAAAGACAAGTTTAAACCTGTGACCAATACAAAGCTCCAGAGCTCTACCTTAAGGTTTGAATTGATAAACCTTGGCACTGAACAAACTCCTCAAAACATTAATTTAGGATTAGGACTTTCCGTGGAAGAAAAGGAAGCATTCATTAGACTGTTACGCAAAACTAAACATGTTTTTGCTTGGAATTATGACGATCTAAAAACATATGATACATCCATTATCCAGCATACCATTTCGATGCTTCCCAAACAGAAACCAGTTCAACAAAAGTTGAGGAAAATACATCCAAACTTAGAGAGTCAAATAAAATCGGAACTCAATAAACTCTTGAAAGCTAAGATTATTTTTCCCATTCGGCACTCAAACTGGGTCTCCAATATGGTGCCAGTCAGAAAGAAAAATGGCGACATCAGGATTTGTATCGATTTCAGAAATTTGAATAAGGCGAGCCTAAAAGATAATTTCCCATTACCTACTATGGAGCAGATACTCCAATCAGTGGCAGGCTCTGAGTTAATGTCCTTTTTGGATGGTTTTTCAGGATATAATCAAATTTTGGTCCATCCTGATGATCGACTCAAAACCACATTCAGAACAAAATGGGGAACGTATGCATATCAGAAAATGCCTTTCGGACTTATTAATGTAGGAGCCACGTTTCAAAGAGCAATGGATATCTCTTTTAAAGGGTTGATTAATAGAACAGTAGTCGTCTACTTAGATGACATTACTGTATTTTCTAAAGAGAGATCCAATCACTTGCATGATTTAAATCAAATCTTTCAACGCTGCAAGAGATACAGCATTTCCCTTAACCCTAAAAAATCATTTTTCGCTCTTGATCAAGGAAAGCTCTTAGGCTTTATTGTTTCTAAAGATGGCATTTATATTGATCCGGACAGGATCAAAGAAATCTCTGAAATCTCTTTTCCTCATAATAAGAAATCCATGCAGTCATTTTTAGGCCAAATCAATTTTGTTAAGAGATTCGTTCCAGACTTTTCTCAAATAAATTTGCCACTTCAAACTATGATTAAGAAAAATTCAGTCTTTAAATGGGGATCGGCAGAAAAGGAAGTGTTTGAGTTGATCAAACAATCGATAATCAATGCCCCCGCTTTAAATACTCCTAATTTTTCTAATCATTTTACATTCTATACTATCGCATCCGATTTGTCCTATGCAGCAGTACTCACACAGATCAACAATCACAATTTGGAAGCACCCATTTCATTCTATAGTTCAAATCTTCAGGGTGCTGAATTGAATTATTCTGAAGTAGAAAAACAAGCCTTTGTTGTATATAAAGTTGTTAAACATTGCAGACCCTTCCTTTTAAAAGCCCATACAAAAGTTATAGTTCATTTCCCTTCAGTAAGGAAACTATTAATCCAAAGAGAATTGGGAGAAAAAAGGGCAAATTGGGTGACAGCACTTCAAGAATACAACCTAGAAATTAAACCAGCAAAGATTGTTAGAGGCCAAGGTTTTTGCAAGTTATTGGCAGGAGCATCCAACATTCCAGAATCAGGTGATACAGATCAATCCGAAGAGATCAACCAGATAAGTATCGTTGACTCTGAATCACAATATGTTGATTTAATATTTTATCTGAAAAATGGATATGCACCTCCTAACCTGTCTTACAAAAGCAAAAGGGCCATAAGATTGAAAGAAAGAAAAAATTACCATTATTGATGATGTGCTTTTTAGGAAAAATTATGATTCGATTTTACTAAGATGCCTAGAAAAACCTGAGGCACAAAAGGTTTTGCAGGAATTACATGATGGACCGGCAAGAGGACACTTTGGAGCTGATACAACAGCTCACAAAGTCATCCATGCTAGATATTATTGGCCCACTCTGTTTAGAGATGTTCATCAATATGTAAGGAAATGCCGAAATTGCCAAACTTCTAGTGGAAGACAAAGGAAACCAGCCTTCCCTTTGCAACCAGTCAACATTGAACAACCGTTTGAGCAATGGGGATTGGACATCATTGGAGAAATCACTCCACATTATTCCAAACAGCATAATTATATCCTTACCGCTACTGATTATTTTACCAATTGGGTTGAAGCGATTCCTTTAGAGACAACAAATTCTGAAGCTATTATTGAATTCATAAACCAATTCATCATTACCAGGTTTGGTGTCCCGAATGCTCTTGTTTTTTATAATTCATCTTACTTTTCAGGCAATGCTATGTTTGATTTCGCAATTAAAAGAGGATTTAAACTCAAATACTCTGCTAATTATTATCCCCAGGGTAATGGTTTAGCAGAATCTACAAATAAAAATCTGATTAAAATTATTAAGCGAACTATCGAACAGAATCATAGAAACTGGCACAAATCTTTAATATTTGCATTATGGGATGATAGGATAACGCAAAAGGCTTCTATAGGTTCTTCCCCGTTTAATCTTGTGTATGGAAAAGAAACAGTGCTACCAACAAACCTTGTCCTCCCTTCTCTAGCCCTAGTTCAATTTATTGAAGAAAGCCCTTCTTCTTCTTTACAACTTAGACATGACCAAATTCTAAAATTAGAAGAGGAAAGAGAAAAAGCCAAATTCATTCATGCAAAACATCAACAAATCATCAAGTCATCATTTGATTCACTTTCATCCGGTTCCAAACAATTTCAAGTCGGTGATTTAGTTTTGAAATGGGACAAAGCCCATGAAGATAAAGGAAAACACACCAAGTTTCAGAAGATGTGGCTTGGACCATTTCAGATCTGTGAAAAGATAGGCCATTCGACCTTCATATTACAAGATTTATCAGGGTTGATAGATTCTCTCCCTGTTAATGGCCTTATCTTAAAGAAATTCTTCAATTGAGGAGGTAAGCCCTTCTCCTTTTAATAGCATTTTTGTAGTTTGTAGGAGCATTAGAAAATAAAGTTGTGAGGTATCTTCCATTGACCTTTGATGTACTTAAAGAGTTTCTTAAAACAAGTAGTGTGATATTTACTTTTAAAATAGAAGTCTTAAACAAAAGGGATGATTTCTAGGAAATTAGATATAATTGCATTCTGAAACCACACTTCAATCTTTGTGAACGCCTCTCAAAGTTTAGAAATATTGTAAATCATTTTAGGTTTTCAAATTGGTCACAAGAAGGTTATCAATATCAAAATAGGAACTGATCCATTTTCAGCACCTTCAACTCTTACCTTGTCATCCATTTAATCTTAAGGAGAAAATTGTCTATCCCATTCACCAAAGCTTGTGATTATTCAGAGTGTAATTCTAAGAATATTGGATATAGAATATAAGAGGTCTTATTACAAGCCTGCTTACCATGTTCATAGGGAAATAGTTTAGCCGACATTACCAATACTGCATACCGAAATAGGGTAATGGCTTTAATTATAAGACAAGGGGTCTCATCACGAGCCAGCTTGTTCGGTTAAATTACTACCAGTGAATGGCATTGTCACTCAGCTGGCCACGAAACCAGGGCAATGGCTTTTTATCTTACAAAAATAACAGAAAATAGAAAAGAAATGCAAAATGTGAAAAACATGTTTTGAATTCATTCTGTTAATCATACTCTGAGATGAATGGGACAACGGACAATGACATGGTTAAAAGGTATCCCTGTCGAAACTATGAACATTTGCTGGCAGCAGAGGCTCTACCTATGACAAAGGAGTTAATTCTAAAAGCTGATTTGGAAAGGTTTTATGTTTTATCATTATCAACCAATAGAGGCCAATTTAAAATTTAGAATGTATCTAATTTTAAACAAGAGAGGGAATTAGCAAAGAGAGTTTCATTTTGTTTGGAATGAAAGTATACCTAGTTATATTAGAATTTTCCCCTTTGATGAAATTTCTATTTTGAAAAAGTTTAAGTATTTCCATACTTTTCAGAGATAACTGTTTCTTCCAGCGAATCGTCAATTGTTGTGCCCTACAACAACCCCCCATTTCATATCATTATTATCCCAAAACTATAATGTGAAATGGGTCCCTTTTTAATTTTAATTAGTATCAACTTAGTCTTATTCAAAAGGGTCCGAAATAATAAAATAAAACATTACCAAACCTTTTTGATAAACCAATCAAAATCCTTATATATAAATGATTAATCTTTTATCATTGCGATAAAGTCATCGCAAGATCGCATATCGCAATGACAAAGGAAACACAACTTAAGGACCCATTGGTTTTCTCCAATGCGAAATAGGCTATCGGATATCGGTAATAATAAGCTGGCGCAATAAAACTCCCTTTCGCTCCGATGCGATGCGATATCGCTATCGGCAATCGGCGATCAACCATGCATGCTTTTAAAGTGCCCCACTCAATACTCCCGACACGATGCGATATCGCTATCGGCGATCGGCGATTCCAAATGGAACCAATGTAACGATTTACGATTTCCCCGACGCCCGATTGCGATAAAGCCAAAAGCACAGATTTCAAAGAAAATATTAGAGCGGGTTTATTACGATTAATTCGTATTAAAATCCTTATCTTCTGAATAGCCATTCATCCGCGCTCAACCGCCAAAACATCAAGGCACGCTTCAAATAAATCATTCGGCCAATAATTGAAATGACGGGCATTTATAGGATTGACAGGTCTTAACGGCCATTTAATGAAACAGTAAGCCTAAGATCTTTTTCAGATTGTATCCGAGGCCACCTTAAGTTAATCATTCACCATGCATTTATCGATATATATCTCACTCATATTCGATTTGCGCTATCAATTTTCTGTATGACGTTCATTATCATTCCTGTGTAGAATTCTTTCGAAGTAACAGCTTCAAGCAGAATGGGGAAGAATTCCAAGAAAACTACAATGGCTTCCGCTTCGCCGGCCATAGGGAAACTCATCGTTGATCCAGGAACTAAAAAGAAAGGATTAATATCGGATACTACATGCCTAGGACTTGCCAGAACTACTTGGCAAGGTACCTATAATTTGATTGAAGCCGAAGGGCCAATGGTGACAGTAGTACAAGCTTCAGCTGACAGCACTCGCAAATTTGATGCTAATCTAAAGGATTTAGCCAACTCTTTTCTTCATCGGATAGCGGCTCGGGAACAAATCCTCCCATATACAGATGTGGTGAGATGGGAAATTCAGGAAATCCCAATTACAGACAGAACCTTCAGCACCAGAGATGGGAGAATTTTCGGTTCCTTTCAAGCTGAGGATTTGAGGAAAATGTATCATTTACCTGTCCCAGAGAAGAAATATAACACGACATTTCTGGAGAAATTTCGAGCTGAGAATGAGACTGAATACGAACCCATTTGGGATTGGAGACAAAATCCAGCAAAACACAAACACGAATCTTCGGGTAAGTACTCGGTCGATTCTCTATGCTCCCCTTATTGCTATGCTGGGATAATGATGTGTAGGTTGTGGGGGTTACATGATTCCACTAATTTTACTATAGAAATGGTTCCCTTGATGGAAGTGGCATGTAATGGTGAAATCATGGATTGGGCAACTATACTGTCCGATAAGATAGCAACCGCAGTTCTTGATTTTAGAACCAAATCCCGCGTTACTGAAAGGCTTATTCCTCCATTCTACTACAGTGCCTATATATTAGATGTCCTATGTTTTAAATCTGAATTTCCTGTGCTCGGATGGAGGTGGACGTCGCAAGACCCCACACCCATTCACATATACCATCAGAAGTTGTGGAAATCCAACTATAAGCACCATTTATACCAAATCTGCAACGACTTCATGTTGCCCATTCATCATTCTATTTTTAATAAGCTTGCCCCTAAGATTTCCTACCAAGAAGGGATTGATTTAACATCAATAGGAAGTTGGTTCGAGGAGGAAAAGTTCACTTATATCAGAATTTTTGGCAGTCAAGCCAAACCTCACGTTCTTCCTCTGTACATACCTGATAAACTGTTGGCCAGGGAGATAGCCTATCAGATCATCTCCGATGGGGTTACACAAACTCTAAAGAAATCTAAGAAGCAGGTCTGGCCCTCTTTTCCCTTGAGATGTGGTATCTAAACTCTACATGATTTCAAACATGCAGAGAAAGAAGCTGAGAAAATAAACTCATTAACTCTGGTAACTCTTCCTAGTAGGCGATTTGATCCATGTAAAGTCGCCTATAATGCACTCGAACAGGCCAAATTGACTAAGTTCAAACATAAAGAAGATAAGTTCGAGGACTTGTTCTCATCGGCCGAGTCATTGTATCAAGTTAAATCCCTCTCTATAATTGAATACAAAGATGAAGGATTGGTTGAATTCAACAGACTTAGAGAGCAGAGGTTGCAAACTCTGCCTCTAGATCTATTAGCGACGACTCCAACAACAGAATCAAGCGAGCCTGAGCAGCAACTTGTTAAAGAACCTCCTGTCACATCAAAGGAACATGAAGAAGTGCATGAGAAAAGACAAGAAGAGACCCAGGCGAAAGAGCAAGAACAGAGCAGTTTAAATGTAAATGAAGATACTCAGATTGATCCGAAATTGGCGCAACTAAAAGCAGCAATTTAATTCAATTATCGCTGAAGTCAAAAGATGAGCAGATTGCTCAAGATATCAGCTCAGCTTGAGCAAACGAAGAAGCTTCCACAGATAAATGAATTCAAAGCAGAGGCATTTCAGATAAACAAGGGATCCTTCCGACTAGGTCATTTTGCAGATTGAAGAGATTCCTCCCTTAGATGTCTTCTATAGCCCAAGACATAAAGCTGTATTGAAATGACAGAGGAAGAGGAGAAGGACTGATCAACCTCCTTTATTCCCAGAACAAATAGTGACGGGCAATGTGCTTTGGAAAGAGGAATTTGACCCCTCTGATGATTTGACAAAAATATCACAATATGTTGGAGCCTATTTGGCAGCGACAATAGACAAAGCATCAGAGGTGAGCAGTTTATTGAAGACAAAAGACCAGGACATCTTTTCTCTACAAACGCAACTATCAGAAACACAGCAAAAGGCAGAGCAGGCAGAACAGCAATTGATAGTACAATAACAAATAAACAATCAATTGACTAAACAATTAATGAATTTAGACTTCTGTGATCCATAACATTTGTTTGGAGAATTTTCGGCAAAATCACATAATTAATCATTTGTCGACGCGTTTCGAACCAACTAGTGTGGTTCATCGTCAGGACAAGTTGAAGATACAGATCCAGTGCAGCGTGTTAAATAGTCTAAGCAGAGATGCCTATTGGTTCTTTTTAGTCTAGCCGCACAGCCAGAGAGCCACCCTCAAATGCCTTACAGATGCAATCAGGTATATTATTCCCGATATTCAGGATGCCACCTATGACGCCCAACTCAATTCTCGCCTCAACAGACCACCCGAAGTGGAGCCAATGCTTGCGATAAGTCAGCTCAGGTTTAAAGGAAAAAAGCCTGAACGATGATTCATGCCGCCGACTGCCAGATTGCTGCAAAGGAGATAGTTATCATCAATTGATACCAATTAAGTAGGATTTTAGTTTCATAGATATTTAGTTTAGTGCAATATTTATAGACCCTTTCATGCATTTAGAAAGGGTCGTAAAGTTTTGTATATGAATTAAACCCTGAAGTTGCACTATTGTACTTCAGGGATATTCTTTTATAAAACTGGACCAATTATTCTGATCTTAATGAGGAAGGTTTTTATACAAATGTGCACTATTGTCTTTGTTTAAAATCATTTCTATGTTGAAGGAAGGATTTTGAATAGCGATTGATATTTAGGATTGATTAGCAGCTCACATGGTACTATTATCTGCGTTTGTACTCATTCCTGTTATATGAATTGTTATTTAATCACTCTTGCTATTATCGCTTATATATATATATGTGTTTTAACAGCATCCTCTATGCATCCCACTATGGGTTGTTTATAGCATGCTTTTCTTTCAATCATATATGTATCGATGATATAAATGGTGAATGTAGTAATTTGTGTTAATCGCTTCGTTTGACTATTCATATGAAGTAATCTTTAAATGATTGAACATCTATGTCTATTTTACAGAGTCATCTATATGCCTGTTAGATAGATAAGGATTATTAAATGTTGCATTTCAAATGAATAAAGTTGTTCCCGGGATTAGTATTAGTCTTCTTATTTTTGTTAATAGAATAAGCTAGCCGCCTATCATTAAAACAGACAATTCATCACTCATCCATCCCTTTTATTCATTATCGGGAAACTGGTCCCGTTATATCCAGTCGGAGCCAC
>APFE031011036.1:126455-143604 GCA_000404065.3 Pinus taeda
AATATATTTATAAAAATAGCAAAAGGTCGTTAAAAAATTCTTAGGCTAATAAGAAATAAATAAATACCCTACATTCTAAGGAAAGATCAAATTATCTTTAACCACCCGATTAAATATATATAATAGGCTAGGTTATAAATAAAACAAATTTAGAGGTAGGATTACAACACAAATTTAATTTTTGAAAAAAAAGGGAAAAAGAGGGGGGATTAATTTATACCATTAGGTCGATAATTAAAAGGGGAACAAATAAAAACAGGAAAATAATTTAACACACCAAGGGAACCAACCCCTAAGGGAAGGAAACAAGAAACATTGAGGCCTTACCCAGAAGGGACCGCGGAGGCTAGGAAGACATGGCTGGGACCCAGCAGCTGCTGATCTTCCAGCCATCATCCCGATTAAGATTATGTGGTCTTTTTTCAATTTCTAGGGCCTCTCTAAACTTGTGATGGTGAAACTGAGCAACTTTAGCAATGACTTGAGCCTCTTCGATACACACATGATGCATCGTCTTCTCAGCATGTTCAGCCAGGGCTGAGGATTTGGTCCTACCATGCTTCAAGTCAGCCGAATGCTCGCTAATCCTCTGATTGATAGAGTGACCTGTCTCACCAATATAAGGAATCCCACAAGAGCACGGAATGACATAGACGCCCTTCATGTCTTTGGGGTCAATAGGATCTTTCACAGACCTGAGGGAGCTACGGATAGTATTAAGAGGTCTAAAAGTTGCGGGTACATCAAACTTTCTCAGAATCCTCGCAATCCTATTTGTGGTCCCTTGGATATAAGGAAGGTTGACCCCCATGGCATGATCACTGGAATCCTTACGGATTGACGGCTCCTTCTTAGCCTTGAGGAAGGCCTTATGACCCAAGTGTCTCTTGTAACCATTTTCCACAAAGACATCCAAGAGATGAGCCTTCTCCTTTTCCAAGTTCTCTTCGTCCAAGATTCTAGCAGCCCGGGTGGCGAGAGTGCTTAGAACCCCTAACTTTTGAGCTGGGAAATGATAGGAAGAAGCATGCAAGTACTGCTCAATATGTGTCTTCTTCCTAAACACTTGATGAGAAAAGGAACCATCCACTTTCTTAGAGATGAGAACATCTAGGAACGGAAGACAACCATTGTCTTCTTTTTCCATCGTGAATTTTATGGCGGCGGACTGGTTATTAAGATGATTGAAGAAATGATCCAGCTCATCAGGACCATGAGACCAAACAACACCCGTGTCATCAACAAATTTTTTCCAAAGCTTCGGAAGGAGACGAGAGGAGGCCAAAGCCTTAGACTCAAAATCCTCCATAAAGCCTTAGACTAAACAATTGCAAGAAGAAAAACAGAGGATTGACGACAGTGCAGTCCAAAAGTAGAAAGAGCTATCTCAGGCATTGGCGTAACTAAAAGCATCAAATGAAAAAATGCTGAAGTCCAAACATGAGCAGATTGCTCAATTATCAGCTCAGCTTGAGCAAACAAAGAAGCTCCCACATATAAATGAATTCAAAACAGAGGCATTTCAAATAAACAAGGGATTGATAAATCAGATGAAGCTTTTATGTCAGCAAATCACCCAGGTGGAACCATTATGTGATTTAATGACATCCATAAGTGAGAAAGTAGAAAAGGCTAGAACAGACTTGGATCAAGCCGAAGAAACATTGACCAATTTTCTTGAATAGCAAGATACCGATCAGGGACAGGCGGTTAATTTACCAAGGATTCTAGAATCGCATAAAGAAATATTATTTACAGAATGGCAGTCTCAGTTAATGAAGGCAGAAAGAGCAATTTCAAGATGCAAGAAAACCACTAGTAATTTGGTTGAATTGGTTAATAATACTCTTTACTTGTCTAACATGATTTCCCAATGTACTCCAGGCAAATTAACAACAACGAAAATATTGGAGCAGTCATGTTACCCGGAGTTAGAGAAAAATGGAAGGTTAATTGCAGGAATCAACAGTTTAACATGGGACGCTTATTGGTTCTTTTTAGTCAAACCGCATAGCCAGAGAGCCGCCCTAAAATGCCTTACAGATGCAATCGGGTACATCATTCCCGATATTCAAGATGCCACCTATGCCGCCCAACTCAGTTCTCGCCTCAACAGACCACCCGAAGTGGAGCCAATGCTTGCGATAAGTCAGCTCAGGTTTAAAGGAAAACAGCCCGAATGATGATTCATACCACCGACCGCCAGATCGCTGCAAAGGAGATAGTTATCATCAATTGATACCAATTAAGTAGGATTTTAGTTTCATATATATTTAGTTTAGTGTAGTATTTATAAACCCTTTCATGCATTTAGAAAGGGTCGTAAAGTTTTGTATATGACTTAAACCCTGAAGTTGCACTATTGTACTTCAGGGATATTCTTTTATAAAACTGGACCAATCATTCTGATTTTGATAAGGAAGCTTTTATGCAAATGTGCAGTACTGTCTTTGTTTGAAAGTATTTATGCGTTGAAGGAAGAATTTCAAATAGCGATTGATATTGGGATTGATTAGCAGCTCATATGGTACTACTATCTATGTCTGAACTCATTCTTTTTATATGAATTGTCATTTGATCGCTCTTGCTATTATCACATATATATATGTGTTTTAACAACATTCTTTATTCATTCCACTATTGGTTGTTTATAGTGTGCTTTTCTTCTAATCATGTATGTATCAATGATATAAATGATAAGTGCAGCAATCTTGTGTTAATCACTTTGTTTAACTATTTAAATGAAGTAATCTTTGAATGAATAAATATCTATGTTTATTTGATAGAGTCATCTATATGCCTGTCAATAGACAAAGATCATCAAACGCTGCATTTCTAAAGAATAATTGTTCTCGGGATTAGTATTAGTTCTCTTATTTTATTGATAGATTAAGTTATTCGCCTATCATTAGATCAGACAACCTATCACTCATCCACCCCTTTTATTCATTATTGGGAAACTGGTCCCATTATATCCAGTCGGAGCCACCATCCTAAACGGAAAAGGAGCTGTATTAAGGTCCGGACCGGGTGGTTATCCCCCAATGTTGATACAATGATTTTTGTGGCATCAACAGGTTCTTGTGTCCCTTTTGAAGGATTGTTGTGTCTACTTTCTGTCCTCTATGCCCCTGAAATTCCTTCTGTCTCCTCATTGTATTGTTGCTCTGCATATGGATTTAATCTTTTCCTCTTATCATATGTTTGGGAAACATGCCTGCTGGAAGGAGTGGCCTCCTCTCTGTCTCTCTTAAGGTTCATCTCCTCATTTAGAGGAGTCTGCAAAACAGGAGGATTTCTCATGATTTGTTTAGGTTGAGCAAGTTCCTCTGAAATTTCTGGTTGTTCAGATTCTTCAAGATGTTCTAAAATATCTGGTTGCTTTGATGGCCCTTCTTATTCTGAAGACTCTGGTTGTTCTGATGGTCCTACCTCTGATGAATGCCCATTATGTCCATGTGATGGTTTTTGAGACTGAGACTCTCCTGGAACCTATACAAAGTAACCCTCACCAAGTATCTTGTCTAATTCTATTAATACATTATCAACAACAACCTCTATACTATCGTGATCTATCAAAGTTCCTTCCACCCACTCAAATTGATTAGCATATTGTTCAATTTAAGGGATTCTGTGGTGGATCTAAGGAGATAGTTTGTTCTTCTATCTCCTATTGCAAATGAAGTCTAGGGGATCATAATTCCATGTAAATATCTGTTTTAGTTTCAATCTTTGGAGGATTTTATCTACCTCCTTTCCTGATTCTCTACTATTACAAATGAATGGGACCAACTGATCCTTTATTCTAAGTTGGGATTTCTTCTTAGCTCTTACAAAGTGCACCTCATCTGAATTGATCATTTTCTTGTAGTAATCTAGAGCAAACAACCTCATGGGGAGGTATCTAGGTAATTTGTAAGGTGTCAATTGACATCCATAGAATCGGATCTCAGTATGGTTTTGGTACAAATAGCAATCCCCTACTTTGTATTGATTTGACAACTGTAGGACTCTCCTGATGTCTGCATTGATTCTGGGTGGAGGGATTCCTAGCAGCATGGTTGTCACAAGGTAAACAAAGAGGTCTATGCAATCTGTATAGGAGTATTGAGAATCATATTGATGAATTAAAGAAGTCCAGAAGATTATTGATCTAGGGTTTCCTCTGGTATCAAGGTTTTGGAGGGCAATTGGAAACCTTTCATATTGGTAATACAAGAATAAATGATATAGAACTGAAGAATACTTAAACACTCTTTCATTTTCTAATCTCATGAATTAATCATGCATTTTGTCAGCAATAAATTTGGCATAGTCAAATATGATGGTTGGTGGTTGGCCAAGAGAGTAGATTGACATGAAGGATATTAAGATTTCATCCACAAATTCACTTGTGGTGTAACCTAGCACACTGGATATCATATCTATAATGTCTCGGCCAAGGCTGGAGAATATAGTCCACAGATAAGGAGAAGAGTCCTTTGGGATATATTGTTCTTCTCTGATAAAAGTATGGAATTACTGAGCCAACTAGATTGAGGTGAGTGTAGGGTATCTGTTCAACATATCTCCAATGCGAAGAGGGGTTAGGCTTTGACTTGGTTGCAATTGAAGCATTTTGTTAATGGATTCAGTAGTGATAGTGAACAGAACAAACTGGTTAGGGTTTCTCACCGCCCTCTAGATAGGATCGTAATTCATGTGGCAATAATGTACAATCACTAGGAATATATGCACTTCTGGGGAAGTGGTACTTTGGTAAGCCTAACTCCCAAAGGCCAATGGAGTCTGCTTGGCTTAAGTGCTGGTCTCTGTATCAAAAGATTTTTAAAGGGGATTTTGAGACAGAGGTATCTTTAATCTGGAAGTCTTTGTCTGCAAGTGGGAGGTATTCTAAATCCCTTTGGGGAGTTGTAATGGGAATGATATTCAATGCAATTGGGGCTTCCATCCTTGGTTCTTGTGGATCCAAGGACGGGGCAAAGGCTTTTAGTGAAATTGGGGAGAATTGGTCTAGCTCGGAGTATTTTAGGATTACCAGGTAGCTTAATTTTACTAAATTACTTAGTTTTTAAAGCAATTTAGTTCAGGTTCAGCAAGAAAACAATATTTCTCAGTGGAAATGGGGTAAATACCTAGTTTCATCTATTTGAATGGAGTAATGGTGTTGTGCACTATTTGCAAGAAGCGCACAGGTATGGAAGGTAGTCTAGAGTTCAGCGGCTTCAGAAAGTTGACGGTTGGTAATAGGTTAATAGTTGAACGTACTCTATGCTTTGAATGGAAGTCAGAATGTTCTTTTCACGATAAAAAATGAAATACATTGAGTTTTTTGGTTTTATGCATAAAGCCAATGATATTAGCGAGTACTTTGGGAAAGGACTGTTGGTGCCAATCGGGGGGATGTAACATTTTGGTGTGTAGCAGAAGGCGGTAATCAAAATCCATCACACCACTTTTCGGGATAAGTGTTTTTTGGGGAAGTCCGCCCGATGCCATTCATCGGGTGCCACGTAGAGGTGGGGTGATCAGTCAAACCGCTCACATCAGACGGGTAAAGGTAAACTTTTGGAGGCAGCCCGATATGAGTGTCAACCATTGGATCTGAAGGGGTCAGATCACACAGTGATTGTGGTAATGATTTTATCAATGAGTTAATGGAGGGGCTCGACGAGATATTAACTACAGATTAGGGAGGCTTAATGGCGTCAGGGGTGATTTGATTGGCGGGGAGAGATTTAATTAATCATTGATTGACTAATTAATCTTTCTTATTCAATGGAGAGTTATGGTTCTTAATTAGTTGTTGATCGACTAATTAATCCATTTATTTAATTTAGTTAATAAGGTTTATATTTCAAACCTCGGGGGTGGGATATTTATCATATGGGTTAAATAAATAATATGGGAAATGGTTAATTTTCGGGAGTTAAATAAGTATAATGAAAATTAAAGTTAATATGAAATGAAGGAGGGAAATAAAATGCACTAAGTATAATGTATTAATATTTATTTATATATCCTCATTTACAAATCATAACTTAGGCTAAATGATTTTTGTGGGTTTTTATGAAAAAGGGGTTTTGTATGGGGGTAATTACTTTCCTTAGGCAAATGGAGATTTTACCTTAGGAAAAGGGATTTTTAGTTGAAATGGATGAATTATGAAGGGTTGAATGTTGGTAAGGGGGATTTCAGTACTTAATCCCTTTACATTATTGGGCTGAGGGTCCGGTCCCTCCAGAAGTCAGAGAAATGCTCTGAGCCCCTTTAACTTAAGTTTTTAAGTACTTTTGACTTTGCTAATGGGAAATTAGTAAATTAAAGGTG
The DNA here is from genome assembly GCA_000404065.3 of Pinus taeda. Lineage (NCBI taxonomy): Eukaryota > Viridiplantae > Streptophyta > Pinopsida > Pinales > Pinaceae > Pinus > Pinus taeda. Next base: position 132,786 of record APFE031011036.1, read on the forward strand.
AAATGAATGGGGAAATTAATAATTTTCTTTTGTAAATGTTCCATTATCATCCATACTCTTAGCAACTTGATGATGAAAGTAAATGATATGACTTTATCCAATCAATCACCATAATTCTGCAACCATCCAACTACTTACCCATCTACTCATCCTACCATTTTTTCTACTCTTTATTATGGTGCACTTAAGCTAGCAAACCCTTTATCAAAACTTTTTCTTTCATTTTACAATATAACTCTATCTAAGCTATCCTTATTACATATAAGGGGCTCAAATTAAACTGTTGAGCTCCTTTTATTTACTCTACCTATCTACTTATCTGCCAAGATTAAACAGTTTGATCAGATTTTATTCTCTATCTCTAAGCTTGAAATTCAAAACATGGAATAACCAAGATTAAATTGTTTGGTTACCATGGATTGTCGCATAAACAACAAGTTGCACACAATTATTATTATACAAAAAGTAAAATAGCAGTGGCATTTAGACTTGCACACTTTCATGGTCTTTTTTCTTTTTCCTTGGGGTTCATTTTTCATCTTTTTTGACCTTTTTTCATTCTTTTTGTCCTTTGATTTTTATTTTAGGACATGCCCTCTTTACATTTTTTATTTTTTACAATATGGAAAACATTTTCAGAAATCAAAGGTATGTACATATTATAGATTTGACCTCAGCCATTAAAAAATTACGACACCTATTAGTATAGGAACATAATAGTGGCTCCACTTGGGGATGTCATTTCCTAGTGAAATTTCAAGAAATAATAGATCAATGGCCTTCATTACTGTGATTTTACTCTGCAACTTCTCGTTTATTTTGTTGCTTTATTGATATTTATTGATAGTGAAACTTTTGAAGCTTAGGGCCTTCTCTTCGGGCTTCAACTCCAAAATTTACCATCCAATCCACACTAAACTTTATGAAGGATACAATATGTACAAGTAATTAGTGGAATCAGTAAATGGTATCTATATAGTCCTTCAGCATTCGACCATTGATTGGTCCTCCTTCTATTTCTGCACCATCCAATTCCTTGAGAAAATAAGCATTACTACCTTTGAAAGCATAAATAATGTAAGGACCTTTCCGTAGGAAGTCAAACTTCCCATGTTTCCCTTTATCCTCCCTTCTTGAGTCCCATTTCAAGACTTTATCCCCGAGATAGAAATCATCTGCCTTGGTTATTTTGTCAAATTCTTTCTTGATTTTCTCTTGCACAACTTGGGACCTAATGTATACTTGCTCCCTGGTTTGCGGCAAATGAATTGTCTGGTTGATCCTTCTTTGAATATCATTGGGCTCAACCCTGTGCTTCTTGGAGTAATTTCATCACTGTAGTTCCCAAAGAATATAGGAAGAAAACCTCAATTCCATAGACTAGCTGATAGGGACTGGCACTAATAGATTTCTTTGTGGTCAGCCTGTCTGCCCATAAAGCATTCACTAGTTTCTTATTCCAGGTCTTCTTATTATCTTCTAACAATTTTTTGATAATATTCATTAAGCTCTTATTGGATGACTCTATAAGTCCATTTCCCTAGGGATAGTAGGCTATGGAATGAACAAGGTTTATGTGGTATTTGTTACAAAAATCAATCATCCTCTTTTATTTAAAGGTTGCAACATTGTCTATGATGATTTTGGTGGGGCAACCGAATCTGGATAGATGTTGGACTCAAGAAAACTTATTATGATAGTATTAGTGGCTTGTCTTGAGGGGATGGCTTCTATCCACTTTGTAAAATAATTTGTGGCAGTTAAGATCCATCTATTTTGGGCAGAGGAAGGGGGATGAATTTCACCAATGAAGTCAAGACCCCACTATTGAAATGGTGTTTTAGTTAATATAGGTTTCAAAGGTAAGGGTAGTAGTTTTCTTTTTCGTTCAAAAATCTGACATTTGTGGCATGAGGTTACAAACTTCTTTACATTAGAAAATAGAGTGGGACAGTAAAAGAAAACCCTTAAGATATTATCAACTATTGTCTTCCAATAGAGATGTCCCCCATAGTCACCTGCATGAAACTCTTGCAAAATTTTATTAGATTCTTCCTTTAATAAACAATACAGAAAGACGCCTTCATGATTTTTCCAAAATAAAGCATTGTTAATTATGCAAAAATTTAAAGATTTCATCTTTAAGAACCTACTTTTAGTGCTGGATAGCTCTAGAGGAGATTTAAGGTTTTGTAGAACATATATTATGTCATCATACCATGGTGAATTTGTAAAGGCTTGGCTGATCTGTGGAGTCGACATCTCCTCTTTGTCATCTAGTTCTGCAATGAAGTTTATGTCTAGGGCCTGATAGTTTGATTTAGCCATGAGCTAGGACAAACCTTGGCCTTTGATCAATTTGGTAAGTTTAATCTCTAAATCATACTCTAATATTGTAGTTATACACTTCCCTTTCTTTCCATCAGGTTCATCCTGAGTTAAAATGTCTTTAACTACAACATTGGGAACATATGCTACTATATTGGAGTACAAAATATAAAATCTGAAATATTTATTAGCTTTAACGAGAGAAAAAGCCTATTTTTCCATTATATTGTACTTTAAAGGTGCATCTCTCAGGGCTTTACTAAAGAAGGTTATTGGCTGTTCAAAACCCTCATCATTTTTCTGCAAGAGTACTGCAGCTATTGTGTGAAGCAAAAGAAAATATGATAAATTCCCTATCAAACATTGGACTGATGAGGACTAGTGTTTGCGTTAAGGCTAAATTTATATCTTCAAATGAATTTTTAGCCTCTAGAGTCCATTTAATAGTCGAATCTTTCTTTAACATGTTTTTTAGTAATCTAATTAACTCAGCAAAATTAGAGATAAATCTCGTCAAAAGTTTATTTACCTAGAAATGCTTGAAGTTGTTTGATATTCCTAGGATATGGTATCTACAAAATAGCTTTAATTCTTGTTGGGTCAATCCTGATACCATCTTTGGAGATAATGTGGCCTAATAATTTCTCCTCTTCGAACCCAAATAGATATTTTTTAGGATTCATAGAAATCCCATATCTCCTGCATTTAGTAAAGACCTGCCTAAGATGATCCAGGTGTTGTTGATCTGATTTAGATAATACTGTGAGATCATCAAGGTATATTACCAAGAAGTCATGGATTTCTTTAGCAAAGATGATGTCCATTGCTCTTTGACAGGTGCCCCCTGCATTTTTTAACCCAAACGGCAATTTCACATACATGAAAGTGCCCCATGGGGTAGTGAATGTAGTCTTTCCCTAATCATCTGGGTGGACTAGGATTTGGTTATAACCAGAGAACCCATCTAGCAGTGAGATTCAGGAGGAAACTACTACCCTTTTTAATATATTATCCATTTTTGGGAGAGGATAGTTATCCTTAAGTTAAACTTTATTCAAATTCCTAAGGTCAACACACAACCTAATTTCGCTAGTTTTCTTCCTTGTGGGTACCAAATTGGAAACCCAGTATGAGAACCTAATAGGTGCAATAATCTTAGCTTCATACATTATTTTGATCTCCTTTTCAATAGAAGGCAGTAGAACAGGGTTGATTCTTCTAAGCTTCTACCTAAAGGGCTTTTGATTTTCTTTTAAGGGAATAGTGTGTTGTATTATGCTAGTATCATATGATTTTAGGTCGTCGTAACTCTAGGAAAAAACATCTTGGAATTCCTTCAACATTTCCATATATTTCAGTTTTTCATTGGGAGGTAATGATTTTGATAAATTTATCAGTTTGGGATGCTCTTCAGATTCTATATTACATTCCTCAATGTTTGATTTCAAGGGTTCCATTTTAGGATTTTTAGGAATATCGTTTGAATCAAATAAGTCCTCCAAAGGAGTTAATCCTTTGGGTAAAAAATTGTCTTTAAGGTTTATGACTTCAGTTTCTTCATCAATTGCTTCATCAATTTCCATTTGTTTTAGGTTTCAAATATCTGCTTTTGTAAATTTTGTAGGATAAAATCTATCTATATGATCATCTTCTAGTTTGTTAATTTCTACTTCATCAGAGCAATCAAAATCTTCTGCTATGTCTGTGTCTATGTTTCTATTTACAAATTTATTATCTAAAGTCAAAAAATTGTTAATTTGTTTATCATTCTCAAATACTTGCCAGTTCTTCAAGTTTTCAAGAATGGAAGGTCTGTGCCTCACCTCAACAGTGTATTGATGGTTGGGTTGAAAAGGAAACTTACAAGTACTAGCAAACATGGCTAAGATGTGAGCTTGCATGTTGTGTTTTCTAGGGATAACAGCAAGCTTGGTTTCTAAGAAAGTATTTAGTATCTCTACCACTATTCCTCTATAAAATCCTAGACTAGTATCTCTAGTCATATAAACAACATTAATTTGTTTGATTACCAACTTAGAATCTCCCATAATAGAGACTCTTATGGCTCCTAACCTTTTAACCAGTTTCAGACCTAATAGAAGTGCTTCATATTCAACCATGTTGTTTGTGCATTTAAAGTTCAATCTGTAGGCATGACCCTCTGAATGATCGTTTCCTAAGTTATAAATCCATACACCTGCTCCTACACCTAGTTTGTTGACTGACCCATCAAATTCAAGATGCCATAGGATTTCATGCTCATAATTTTCATCTGGGGTAGTGAAATCTTTATTGACTAAGGTATCTAGGTCATCTTTTTTTATTTGAAATCTCATGAATTTGGACATTTTGATTTTCTTTTAATACTGCATTTTCTTTTGGTTATGCTGTTATGCTGCATGAAGTGTCTTCTTGATTAGTTTCAACATTGTAAAGTATGAAAGAATCAATATCAAAATGTACTAAATATATGGGGAACTTTTGAGGCCTCTCCTAGGTGCTCACTACATACTTCATCAGTGTCTCTCTATACAGTTTCTTGGGGTATCCAAATACTGATATGGTTGCATAGGACATGTCTAGTTGTAGAGATTCCTAGAGTTTGGCACCCCAAGATCTAGACAACAACATACCATACTTAGGGGGTATATCAGCAATAACTATGTCCATAAGTATGGTTTTGGCAGGGTACTGAACTAGGGAAACACACAAATCCTTTATAAGCCCTAATCACTTAACTTGGCTTGAATCAAAGGAGAACAAATCCTTGTAAGGCCTAGTGATATCCAAGTTTAGCTTTTCCATTACAGACTTAGGCATAAGATTATGTGAAGCGCCAGAGTCAAGCATGGCATTATGTAGGATTTTATCATGGATGTTGAGGCTGATATAGAATGGTGGTATCCCTCCAACTAGTTTTCCATTAATGTCAGGTCCAAAAATTAACTCAGGTTGATCATCAAATAGATTCACAGAATATTCATTCTCAATGAAGTTTAAATATTTACTAATTTGAGATCTGTAGGTTTCATGTTTAACCAATTCTGTCAGAGGCAATGAGATTTTGATTTTAGATACCTTTGCTCCCAAATTGAAAGCCAGAGGGGATTTGTCTGTGTGAACATTTGAAATCTTAGCACCCGGGTTCTGAGTAGTTTGTTCTTCTTTTTCATTATTAGGAGTGATTTCAATAGGATTTTCTAATATAATTTTTGGAGGTTGTTCCACTATTCCTTTGAGGGGAACTAAAGTGGAAGGTTGCTCGTTATAAGGTTGGTCATTAGTTACATCTTCAATGGTGGGACTGGCAGGATTTTGATGTGGTCTAGAAAGGATTTGTAGGGTTTTTGTAACTTGAGGATTCTGATTTGTAGCTTTTACCTTCTTAGGCTGGTTAGGCACTAATTTTTTATTCTGATCAGGAACATCAGGTTTCTTTTTGTTTCTCAAATTGTACTGTTTATGTACTTTGAAAATAGCAGAGTCATACCCTTGCTTATAGTTGAAGGATTCTCCAGCTTGGGTCTGTAACTGTTGAAGCATATGCAATTCTTGATCATCCTGGGTTAGAAAAAATAGTCTCTTCATCATCTAAGCGCATTAGATTAATTTGAGTGTCTATCTCAGGGTCTTCTTGGTGGGAAGTTTCAACATAATTTTCTTGGAAAGGTGGTCTAATGTTTTGATTAAGCCCATTTTTACCAGTGTTTTGATTCCGTTTTTTCCTAAAATTTGGGTTCCTCACTGGATTAGCCTGTTGGTTATCCCTGTGAGGTTTCCTTTCAATGACTTCTATTCTATCCATCAACCTTTCCATTCCTTTAGCTAAAGCATCCATTTTCTAGTCAAAGGGTGAAATTTCATCTTTCAGAGGTGTTCTTCTCTCATTTCTAACCCTAGCTCTTCTGGACAGCAGATTAGCTTCCACACTAACTGCTACACTTTGCATATCTTCAACTGTAGGGGGATTCCTTTCTCTAAGTTGAAAAGCCATATCTGTGTCAAATCTGTCTGGAAACTTAATCAGGTTTGAGCTAGGTGGAAGCCTAAGATCAAGTGGGATTGCATTATATACATTATTAAACTTGGTACAATAGTCTTGAACAGTTTCGTTTGGGCCCCTTTTAAGGTTTTCATATTCAGATAGAATTTGAAGGGGGTTCTTTTTCTTCTCCCACCTATTTAAGAATTGTTGGTAAAGAAATTCTAAGCTATCTATGCTCTGAGGGGGCAAATATCTAAACCACGTTCTCACTTATCCAACTAAAGTTTGGACAAATATTCTCATCTGGACATCTCCTATGTCAATCACATATAGTTCAAAATAATCTCTCATTTTCTTAGTGTGATGCTACGCTGTGTAGGTTCTAGTGCCATCAAATAAGGTAACTTTACTTTGATAATCTACTGGTAAGGCACCTTGAGGAGCAAACATCACAAGAGGGGCATATCTGAGTTCCATAGCTCTAGGTTGGACAGGGTTGAGAACAGGGGTTGGAGTAACTGGTGGGTTGGGAACAACAAGGGGAGTTGGTGTAACAAGAATAATGGGTATTTGAGGGGTAGTGATGGGTTGATGAGGGAGTAAAGGTATGAATGGGGATGAGGGTTGATCTTCAGAGGTGTGGGGAAAAATGGTGAGCTAAAATATGTCGAAGCTATTTTAGAGAGTTCAGGGAGTCTATCAGTGGTAAGGGATGACTAAGGGGAATTCAGAAGATACAGGTCAATTGACAAGTTAGCTTGTTGGACTTCAAGTTCTCTTGTGAATTCTATATCTAGGACTGTGTCAACAATTTCACTCTCAGACTTGGTTCTAAACAGAGATAGGTCAAAATACTCATCAAAAGGGATGTCTTCAATGAATAACCACTCAGCAAGGCATGAATTGGATCTAAAAATAGGTCTAGGGCTTACTGAACTTTCCTATCTTCTGATTATTCTTGGAATAAGGTTGGGATTTTCAAATACATGGGGAGAATTTGGATCAGGGTTGGCCCTGGTATAGTGAGTTCTCCCTGAAGCCAGATTTCGATTTTTTTATGATTATTTTGCCTTTTTATATGACATTTTAGAAATAACTTCTAATAACCCTTTAAGATGCTTAAAAATAAAAATTTGAATTTCTCAAAGGTTTATTAAGGCTGAGGGTTTTTAAATCCCCAGTATGGTCGCCACTATGTTATCACTCAAATTTCTTCTTTAGAAGTTATCAATAAAGGAATAGTCTGAGGTAACCATAAACCAATATTTTAGACTCATGTTCTAGCAAACCTGAGTCCAGAGAGGGCTCTCTCTTTATAATTTAACTTTGTTTGAATAAGATTTCAAGCTAGTTCTTAATGTTCAGGATTGTTCATTTTGGTTCGGTGTGTAGGTTTTAACCTTGTACAAAAATTCCCTGCATATGAATTCTAAAACACAGAAAATAAACAATGCAAGAGCATAACACATAAAACACATATACATAGAGATTTTCCCGTGGATCCCAAAACCGAGACTACCAGCTTGATTTTTCATTATGTTCCTTTCAATGTTCCAATACATATTTATAGATGCCAAAGCATCCAATACCATGGATTGAAACCATCGCGTCCAAAACCATGGACTGAAAAACCATCACGTCCAAGAAACATGTGTGAAAATCATGCAAAAAAACCATAGGTGGGTCTTCCCAAACTAACATAGGTTCCAAAACCAAAATTTTCCAGGGCGCAACCCCAGACCCCATAAAGTGGGGTTACGGGTACCCCTTAAACCCCCTATGATCCCCCCCGCTACACAATCAGCACAAAAAAGGGGGGACTCCGCCCCCCTCTAACCCCTCAGTTAACTACGTGGGCTAGTCATGGAAAGAATATAACACAACCCAACATTCTCCTACTTGTTGTTCTCTTTCCACGGGGGTCCACAAGAGAGCTTAGTCATTTTTCCAGCCCTGAAACACCCATTGTTTCTCTATACCAAGAGAACTTCTCAGAGCTCACAAATTTTGTCAATGCATCTGCAGTTTTCTTCAAAGTTTCCACCTTTACCAGCAACACATTTTGTCTTCTATCATATCCCTCACAAAGTGATACTGAACATCAATGTGCTTTATCTTTGAATGATATGAGAGGTTCTTTGCTAAGAAAATTGCACCTTGACTGTCATAGTCTATCCTTATAGCTCCCTGTACTAACCCCATACTTGAACACAATCTCTGCAACCAAACTGCTTCCTTGCTTGCATGAGTGGCTGCCATGTATTCTTCCTCTATAGCCGATAGTGCCACTACAGATTGTTTCTTAGTCATCCAACTGACTGCCACTCCAAATAGGTTAAACGCATACCCACTTGTAGATATTCTTTGATCCAGATCTCCAGCCCATTCTTCATCAACAAAGCCACAAATATTCAACACTCTGTCCAATATTGATCTTCCTTCGTAGCACAAACCATAATCACTAGTGCCACACAAATACCTGAAAACCCACTTCACTGTTGTCTAGTGCTCCTTCCTTGGTTTTGACACAAACCTGCTCAATGCTCCCACTGCATGTGCATTGTATGGTCTAGTATAGACCATTGCATACGTCAGGCTATCAACTACACTTGTGTATGGAACACGAGACATATCCTCTTCCTCTTCTTGTGCCTTGGGACACTGTTCAATAGATAACTTTACACCTATAGGAATAGGAACCTTCATCGGTTTACTATCCTACATATTAAACCTCTATAGTATTGTCTTGACATACTTCCTCTGGTTTAACCAGAGCTTCCTCTTTGCCCGATCTCTTTTAATTTCCATGCCCAAAATATAGTTTGCAGCACCGAGATCTTTCATGTCAAAATTGGAGGACAATTGGGTCTTCAAATCCTGGATAATTTCTTTGTCATTTCCAACCAACAACATATCATCCACATACAAGACCAGATAAATAACACAGTCACCATTTAATTTAAAATACACACAATGATCTGCTTTGCTTGCTTCTGGTGAAGCCAAGTCCCCGTATAAATGTACCAAATTTCTGATACCACATCCTTGGTGATTGTTTTAACCCATACAGAGACTTCTTTAACTTGCATACCAGTTCTTTCTTACCCTTCACCGCAAAGCCTTCAGGTTGCTTCATGTAGATCTCCTCTTCCAGATCCCATGAAGAAATGTTGTCTTCACATCCATCTGTTCTACCTCAAAATCAAAAGCAGTAGCAACAGATAAAAGTAACCAAATAGAAGTTACCTTGGCAATAGGAGAAAACATATCACCAAAATCAATTCCTGACACCTAGGAATAACCTTTTGCTACCAACCGAGCTTTGTATTTCTCCACCTTTCCTTCTGCATTTGTTTTCTTCTTGAACACCCATTTGCTGCCAATGGTTTTCCTTCCAGCTGGCAAGTCCACCAGATCCCAAGCCTCATTTTTGTGAAAATATGCCATTTCATCAACCATGGCCTCTTTCCAGGGTTTTCTATCCTCTGAATCTATTTCTTTCTTCACATTTCTGAGATCATCATCAGTAATAGATAAATCAAAATCTGAACAAAAATAAAATGGACTATACCTTTCTGGCTGCCTTGTTTCTTGAGCTGATCTTCGTACACCCGAAGTTTGTGGCTCTTCATCTTTTGATTCCTCCTATATTGTAGAGTCTGATTCTTCCTCCTTTAGCTCAAACTCTATCTTCTCAGGTTCCTTTGGTTGGATTTCATGTTTAATAACATCTTTCACCTCTCTGAACACCACATCTCCGTTTTACACAACCTTCCTTGTTGCTAGGTTCCAAAGCTTATAACCCTTTAAACCATTCTTATACCCAATAAAGATGAACTTTTCAGATTTACTATCTAACTTGGTTCGTTTCTCCTTTGGAACATGTACATATGCATCGCATCCAAACACCCTCAGATGTGAAAGAGAGGGTTTCTTACCAGTCCATACCTCTTATGGGGTCTTATCCTCCAATGCTGATAAAGGTGATCTATTGACCAGGTAACATGCTATCTCCACTGCCTCTACCCAGAATTCTTGTCCTAACCTAGCACCACTGAGCATGCTTCTTGCCCTTTCCATCAACGTCTTGTTCATTCTTTCTGCAACTCCATTTTGCTGAGGTGTATATGGAGTAGTATTCTTCCATGCTATACCACACTTCTTATAGAATTCTTCAAATTCCTTACTGCAAAACTCTCCACTGTTATCTGTCCTCAGCACCTTTATCTTCTTCTCTGTCTAGTTTTCCACTAGAGCCTTAATTCTTTAAACCTGTCAAAGACTTCAGATTTATTCTTAAGGAAATATATCCATGTATTCCTTGAGAAGTCATCTATAAATGATACATAGTACACAAACTTACCTAGGGATGGAACCTTCATAGGTCCAAACACATCACTGTGCACAAGCTCTAATATTTGTTTCACCCTCTTACCACCAGAGGGGAAACTCACCTGATTCTGCTTCCCATATACACAATTTTCACAAAAATCAAAATCTAGAGAG
>APFE031011036.1:152097-169404 GCA_000404065.3 Pinus taeda
CTTCATTTTGCTGGATAATAGAAAGGAAGGACTGGCTGTTCGAGGTGGACGTAGCCCAAACTGGGTGAACCATGTATATCTGTGTCTCTCTTGTTTTGTGTGTTTCCTGTGTTTATATTTCTGCAATATTTTATGTGTTCCATTGCTCTGTAATATTTAATTTTCTAACACAACCCAATAGGGTGGTGGAATTAAGAAGACAGATGGGCAGAGAAAATATTTAGGCCATTGGGCTATGGAGTCAACCAAGAAAGGCTTAACTGGATTTGATCTATCACTGAGGTAAGAGTCCACAGGGTAGGCTATCATAGCAAGAGCAAATCTGCAGGTTTAAATGGATGGAAAGTCCTAACTAGGGCCAAGGACAATGAAGAATCCTTAACTGGAATTAAGATGAAGAAAGGAAGGATGGCCAGTAGCAAAGGGAAATGAAGAATCCTTTACTATGGACCAAAGCGGGGGTAAACCACGAAAGTAAGGGAGCAATGAAGGATTCCCAGACCAAGGCAGTTTAGTAGAAAACATAAAGAGAGCAAACAATTAAAATAGAAAGAACTTAAGCTAATTCTGATGATATCATTCCTTGTTTTCCTTTAAGATTTTATAAGAAACACATTTGAATATTTCATAACAGAAAGAGAAAACTATATTAAAACACGAAAATATGATAGTTATTTGTTCCAACTATGCACAAGAATCCAGTGAAATGTCCTCAGCTTTATTTCATTTCCAACAAAACCAATCCAGTCTTGAGTACAATAGCTCCTTGGCTAAAAAATAATATGCCTACAGAAATGTATTTTAATCCACCCTAATTACTTCAATTTGTGAAGTATTTATACAAAAATTGATACAAAATATCTCATAACCATATGATAATTATTCTAGGAAACAAAAAATATCTTCAACAAGAAGATAGAGACAGATGGAGAACTGTCTTCTAGCTATCCCTTTTATTGTGACTGTGTTGCTTGTTGCAACTCAGATTTGGCTCTTTCAGTTTTCCTTGTAGTTATGTGCTGGAATCACTTTTATCTTTGACCTACTGGAACTCTTTGCCTGTGTTGTTTGATCTTGTCTTACCTGTTTTACCTAGCAGTTATATTTTCATCTTATAGATTTACTATAGTAACTTATAGTAAATAAGTCAAATTGGTCCACCATTCACTATCAGGTAACTTAATCCTTATCATTTTCCTGTAGATTTCATTGGCTTCTGTGTACTTAGCAAAATCTGGCTTGCTTGTGAACAAGTGCTTGACTTCATGTTCTATGTAGAATAGATTCTCCAAGTCATCATAAAGTACTTTTCCAGTGGGTAAATATTTCACCCCTGAAGTACTAGCTTGGCTTCTAGCCAACTTGTTTAGTTTATCAATGTAATCTTCCTGGGTCATCAGCTTGTCGTTTATCACCATAGGACTGGGAAGTCCTTTTTCTCTTAAAATGTCATATTTTAGCATAAAGTTGTCAATATCTATCTGGATGCTTTGATATCTTTTCTCTAGATTAAGCATTAGGATCCTTTTGGTGAGAACATTTTTGATCTCTATAATGGTTGTTTTTCTGTCTGCTATCTCCAGTTCATCAAGTTCATATCTACTTTTTCTATTAAAAAAGTTGATCAATTGATTTTCTTCTTCGGCCTTATTTCCCAATTCTTCCACTGTTTTGTGGATTACCTCTGTAGCCATCTTGACTAATTCTATTTGCTCAAAAATAATCTGAACTAAAGGCCAAAATTCAATGATGGAATCAATGATGTTGGCCCAAAGAATTTTGTTCATATCTCCCAAGGGCTCCTACAACGTTAAATACTTTTCAAGGGCTTTTATCCTGTCTACCATCCTTTGGTTTTTCTAGGCCTCTTCCTTCTACTGAATTTGAGCAAGTTTGCAATTTTTCTCCAAACTTGTCACTTTTTCTCTGAGTTTCTTCAGCTGAGTGGCCTGGATACTGATTTCTTCCATGGACTTGATCAATTCTACAATTTTCTCTCTTGGTGTCTCTGTGCTGGTTGATGTACCTGTACCTGCTGACATTCCTATAACCGGAAATGTTGTAGCTGGTGGAAGTGTTGGTGCCAAGGAAGCTGCCAAGGTGGAGGGAACTTCTGTGGAAACCATAGGTATTACAGTTTGGGGAGTGGTGGCAAACTCACTTTGCTTGGACTGTATCAGATTATCCCATTCTTTTTCAGTTTCCTTCAATTGGTCATTCAGCTTAAGGACTAAGTCCATAAGTTCTTCCTCCTTCTGTGTTTCCAACACTTTGCTGTTTGAGGATGATGTAGAGGAGGGATTTTAAGCTACTTCTTCAGTGCATCTATGTCATAATTATTATTCTTTATAAGTTTCTCTACTACTTTAACATCCTTGGGAGCATGTCCCAGCTCTATGACCAAGTCCTCTAAGGACTTTATTCTAGTGTCTTTGGCCTGTGAAGAGGACATTTCACTGGATTCTTGTGCACAAGTGGAACAAATAAGTATCATATTTTCATGTTTTAATATCATTTTCTCTTTATGTTATGAAATATTAAAATGTGTTTCTTATAAAATCTTAAAGGAAAACAAGGAATGATATCATCAGAATTAGCTTAAGTGCTCTCTGTTTTAACTATTTTCTCTCTTTATGTTTTCTACTAAACTGCCTTGGTCTTGGAATCCTTAATTTCTCCCTTACTTTCATAGTTTACCCCCCCTTTGGTCCATAGTAAAGGATTCTTCATTGCCCTTTGTTACTGGCCATCCTTCCTTTCTTCATCTTAATCTCAGTTAAGGATTCTTCATTACCCTTGGCCCTGGTTAGGACTTTCCATCCATTTAAACCTGTAGATTTGCTCTTGCTATGCTAGCCTACCTTATGGACTCTTACCTCAGTAATAGATCAAATCCAGTTAAGCCTTTATTGATTGACTCCATAGCCCAATGGCCTAAATATTTGCTTTGCCCATCTATCTTCTTAATTCCACCACCCAATCAAAACGAACAATCTTGAACATTAAGAACTAGTCTGAAATCTTATCCAAACAAAGTTAAATTATAAAGAGAGAGCCCTCTCTAGACTCAGGTTGGCTAGAACCTGAGTCTAAAAGATTAGTTTGTGGTTACCTTGGACTATTCCTTCTTTGATAACTTCTAAGGAAGAAATATGAGTGATAACACCTTCCACACCAAGTAGAGAAAACACTTTCCTATCAGCTGCAAATAATCTTCTTGTGCCCCTCTGGTATGTCTTGTAGGTCACAGGCACATCAGTAGCTCTAGTCTCCTTGGCCTTCTCATTTGTCTTCACCTGAGCACTGCTAGGAGATCCTCCTGATTCTTGAGACAGTGGTGGAGGAATTTGAGGACCCCTGAAGATGTCATGAGCAATAAATGTCTCCCAAGAGATGTTAAGGAGGTTAAGATGATGAAGCACAATCATCTTGATCAGGGAATAATGATAAAGACTACTCATATGTTGAGGGTATGGCTTTTTCTGTGCAAAGTGGGCCATTTCTCAATATTCCTGAACAAGAAATAAGGCAGGCTTAACATCCTCACCCTGGTAAAATGCATGAGAAACTTGATGTGATAGGTGTATAGTCTAGAAAATCTACCTTCACAAGTGAAATATTTCATGATGATTTTCATCATGGGGGCATATTTGTCTTCAAGGAGCCTAAAAGGAAAAGTCATTTTTTGCTTCATTTCTGTACCTAGGTTTGATGTAAGGCTCATAATAGTGTTCATCCAGGTCTTGTGTCTTGTACCATTTCTCTCCCACATTTGGAATCTTGGTCGCATCTGTAATGATGGAGGGTGAAACTGTGAATGTCACCCCAACAAGAGTCACTTTGCTGTCATGAAGATTGGCCACAAAAAGCTGGTGAGGTCAAGATGGTGTTGAAATATCTCTACCTTCTCATAGAACTCATAACACCCTAGATGCCTAAAACAAGTGACAGCCAAATGAGAGGCCTACAACTCTTTGAGGTTTGATGGCTCTTCCCTGATAATTCTGCCTCCCTTGTGTGATTTTCTATGATGCCCAGATCTATCTGCTAAACTGTCATTGTTAGTGTTTTTCTCCTCCTCATAGTCTCTGTCTCCTCTGTCCATGTTTGCAAATTTTGAGGTTGTGCACTCCTAGAAAAGGGATGAAGGGGGTGAGCAAGAGTGATTAGGAATAAGGGAAGGGGAGGTGACCTTGTGAGGTATTTGGTGGGCTAGAAAAAGAATGGGAGGGTATGAATCATAAAAATGAGGGAGAGGGGCTTGAGTTTTTGAAGTATTGCTTATGGGATGAAGGACAAAGGGATATAGAATGTTATGGAGTGATATAGGGAAGGTGTTTAGGGTTTTAGTGATAGGTGATATGAGGAATAATAGGGGTTAGGGTTTTAGGTATAACTAGGGGAGAATATATGGTTTTACATTGCCATGGTAAATTATCCTTAAAAGCTTTAATTGCAAACAAATAATGAATTCCAGGGAGAAAACTTACTTGTTTGAGGGAAAGGAGGGCAATTTTGATGTGTTTTAGGTGGTAGGAGGTCTTTTGGCCCTTGTTGGCCCAACGTTAGGCATGCAACACCCTTCTATAAGCGCAACGCCGTTGTTTTCTCCATTGCCAAAACTGGCCTATGCACAGTGCTTAGTCTGTACGCAACACTCCGGCTTGAACGCGCAGTGCCACCTCCAACTGCCCCAAACGCACAGTGTGAATCACCCTAAGTGCTACGCCACTTCTCCTTGGCCCAAAACTCGCTCAACTTCTCCTCTCTTGGTCACTTTTTGACTCCTTCTTTGCCAAATAAGAAAGATAAGCTTGAAAATGAAATGTGACACCTTATATAGGAGTAGATTTGATTTTTCATTAGAAAAACCCACTTTCTAATGTTTTTTGACCTTTTCAAAATCTTTGTTTT
This sequence comes from Pinus taeda, assembly GCA_000404065.3. NCBI lineage: Eukaryota > Viridiplantae > Streptophyta > Pinopsida > Pinales > Pinaceae > Pinus > Pinus taeda. The sequence goes on from APFE031011036.1 coordinate 157,012, forward strand.
AATGCCTTTTCTTCATTGTTCCTTTTCAGGTGGATTATGCTCAATTTGAACTGACTTTTGTAGTGGTTCATTTTCTTGTAGCAAGGAGAGATGCATTGATGCAACCGGGATCATTTATTACATAAAGTGACTTAAATTGCATAAAAATATAAATTAACCCAAAATACTCTATTTTCACCTCAAAACATGTTTTTGAGGTGGAAATTACATTAGTGAAAGAAATAATTTTACAGTGACTATGACTTACTAGCAACCATTCTTGATTTATTTATCATCCTCATACCCTTGTTGCCCTTTATTTACACTTTCAAATCATGTGTTTGACCTTGGAAATGAACCCTAAAACCTAGTGAAAACATGTCCTAAGACCTAACGGAAACATGATTGCATTTAAATCTAAAACTATGGCTGAATATACCCTGGAGATGGGTCAACAAGTGTACTTTATGAGGGAGAAATTAGATTTTCTTAGGAGAAGACAACCATTAGTGGATCAGTTTGACATGGCCTAATGAAATGATGCAAAAATTTCAGTATGGGACCCCTAAAATGAAAATTCAAAGAGGAAATTTGATATTTGATGGAAGTATGCAAATACTGACACTGACATTAGACTTATTGGGAATGACAACTCCTTGGAGGTGTCAAGAACACCATAGACCAAGTGCATAGCTGATTGGTCCAATATGGTCAAACAAGCAAAAGGCTGAAAAAGCCCCTTTTATTTTACAATTTTGAAGAATAATGACAATACAAACTAAAAATTGACATTGTAGCCGACTCTAAACTAACTCAAAACAAAACCAACAAAACTCAACAAAAATCATTCAAGATTTATAGCCTTCTCTCAAGGCCCCAAGCTCAGATGATATTGTACTTGAAATCTTGCATGAAAAAGTAAACCAGTATATACGATGATGGTGAAGCAATTTCATGTAACAACATCAAAAGTAGTAGTGTTTCAGGAGCCTACCATTCGTTGGTCCTCCTGAGCATTCTTGACCATCCATTTCCTTTAAAAAAAATGCATTATGTCCTCGATAGGATGAGATTTTATACGGCCCTTTCCATATATTGTCAAACTTATCATGCTTTCATTTTTGTTTATTTCGTGCATGCCATCGCATCACTACATATCTCAGCTGAAACTTTTCTGCCTTGGTTTTGCGGTTATAAATCCTCTTTACCTTCTCTTGCAGCCAGAAAGTGTTTTGAGAAACCTCTTCCCTTGTTTGTTGAAGGTGAATCATTTGATTAATCCTGTGTTGAATATCATCCTCTTCACTGTCGGCTTCCTGTAATAATGTCATGACCGAGACTACAAGTAATATGGGAAACACCGTATCAGTACCATAAACCAACTCAAAAGGTGACATACCTATTGATTTCTTGCTACTCACTCTGTCGGCCCACAAGGCATTGGCAAGATTTCGATGCCAATTCTTTTTGTTTTCCTCCAACATTTTCTTGATAATGTTCACCAAGGATTTATTTGACGACTCAGCTAACCTATTGCCTTGTGGGTAGTATGCCATGGAATGACCCAATGTGATATTGTACTTGTTTTAAAACTCGACCATCCTCTTTAACTTAAATGCTACTGCATTATTTGTAATAATCTTGTGAGGGCAACCAAAACGAGACAATACATTAGATTCTAGAAACTGGATAATTACTATTAAAATTGGCAACTAGGGCCAAACTCCATGTGGGTCATCTTATTCATGGCTGATAATATTTTTATTAGATTCCTCTCGCTGAGAGGTGTAGGATTGATCTAATCATCCTATTCCAATAAGTATTTATGGAGATATGAATTTATTTTGATTATGGAATTATTATCAAGCCGACCTACAACTCATGTAGGCTTAGAAGCCCAACAGTCGCATCTATTCAAACAACAATTGTGTATAAATATAGGAGGAATTTTCCTCATTTGCACTCACTCATCTCATCACATCTCTCTCTCTCGCTTGCGCAGAAAAGAGGCTCTTCTCTACTATGCAGAAAAGAGACTCTCTCTCACACATGTGGAAGGAAGCTGCTAAACCTGAAGCTGCAATTGCAGATCCAAACTTTGACCAGCATTAACCATCAAACCTCCTCTTCTAAAATATGTTGTAGGTCCATTTGGACCTCCTCTAAAGGCCATATTTTTTGGTGGTGGAATCAAGCTAATCCGACAGTCGATTTGCGAGATATCGACTATCCTAGTTTTGATGATGAAGCTACTAATGCTGATGCTGTTGATCTAGGATTTGCTACTGCTGATATAAATCAGATTTATTGTACTATTTATCTCTGTTCAATTATTAAAGATAAAAGAATATTTTATCAAAGGGTTTCAACACACATTGTGGGGTTTGTCCCTGGCTAGCCACCACATCTTGTGTCTCTTGTCTTGGCTTGTTTTCTATTGATTGTTTAATGTTCTATCTACACTTTACTTATGCACATGTAATTTCTAATACATGAATAATAATAAGAAAGAAAGGTAAATTTCTCTAAGCATAGAACATACCATAACTTAACATGGTATCAGAGCTAAGGTGAAGACAAAGCCCGAGCAAGAGCAAGAGCAATCACCGAAGAGAATATTGGCAAGGCTATCCTAAAAGAACTATGGGGTCCTCATCACTGTTTCCTACCAAAGACAAGCTCTATGAGAAATATGACTATCACGGATGGAAGATGTCTATTGATCTAACCTTGGAAGATCAAGGAGTGTTGGACCATGTGGGAGGCAATATTGTTGAGCCTCCATCAAATGCATCTGTTGTTGCCAGGAACAAATGGAAAACCAGAGAAGTCAAAGCAAAGAAGATCATCTGAGACTTGATTGACTAGAACTTGGTGGCCTACATCTCCGACCTGAACACCTCCAAGGAAACCTATGATAAACTAGTGAGTTTATTTAAAGTTAATGATGCAAATCAAGCTTTGTTTCTTAGAAATAAGTTGAAGGAACTTAAGAAGGGTAAAGATGAGAGTATGCAAGCATACTTCTTAAGAATCACTAAAATCAGGAATGATCTCCTATCTACTGGGGAGACTATTACTGATAGGGAAATGGCACTCATGACTCTTGGAGGATTACCATCCAAATGGTACGTGTTCAGGACTACTCTTTTGAACAATAATTCAATTCTTGGTTTCGAGGAATTAATGGCTAGATGCATTCAAGAAGAAACAAGGGTAGAAGAGTAAGAAATTCCCATGCCTAAAAGTCCTCCTACTACCTTTTCTTCTCATGCTAAGAAAAGAAACACTTTCGGGACTAAATAAAAAAGAAAGGCTGGACCTAAGGGTGGAAGAAAAGGACGATGTTACATTTGTGATAAAGCAGGTCACTATGCAAGGGAGTGCCCTGATAGAAAGGACTCACATCAGGACGATGATCAGGATCCCTCTCATGACTATCAAAGGAATGACAAATCTAATAGCAGAGTTAAAAGGAGTGTTGGAGGTCAAGGAAGAGGACAATCATTCAAGAAGGCTAGAAATTCCAGGTGTGAATCTAACATTGTTGAAAATAAGCAGGATGAATATTATCTACCAGCTGCTCTATCTACCTCTACTCCTTTGGAATCAATGGGAATTTGGCTCATTGATAATGGTGCCTCAAGGCACTTCACTGGTGATAAGGAAGTTCTCCATAACTTGATAGAGAAAGAAACTAACCTGGAAATTTTCCTTGTAGATAATATGAAATATCCCATGAAAGGTGTAGGCAATGTCTCTCTTAAATTGAATCAAGGTAATACGATCCACTTATAGGATGTATTATATGTGCCTGACCTCAAAAAGAACTTGGTGTCCATTTCGGCAATGGAAGACAAAGGCTACAAGGTGGCTTTCATCAATGGCAAGGTACGTGCATGGAAAAATAATATTAAATATGCCTCCACTCTTGGGTTTCGAGTTGATTCATTATATCAAGTCGGAGGAAGTTCACTAAGTGTCATGTCTTGTGACACATCTCAAGCCTTGATCGAGAATCGAACACAAAAGAAGATCAAGATCTTAAGGACTGATAATGGAACTGAATATGAATCTAATGAGTTTCATGACTTTTGTAAAGAGGTTGGCATTAAGAGGGAGCCTACTACACCATATACTCCTAAATAGAATGGTGTGGTAGAAAGGAAGAACCATACAATTGTGGAAGTTGTCCTTGCCATGCTCCATGATCAAAAACTTTTGAAGTTTCTATGGGCCGAAGCTACAAACACTGCTGTATATGTACAAAACCGATGCCCTCATCAAGCATTAGGTTCCAAGACTACTCAAGAAATGTTCACCGTGAGGAGCTCTCTAGAAGCCGACACCAGGGAACCAAAATAAAAAGAGTATGACGAGATATTTGCACCTGTTTCCAGAAATACCACCATCTGCTCGATCATATCCCTTGTTTCTTCACAAGGATGGAAACTACATCAGATGGATGTTAAGACCATGTTCTTGCATGGTTCAATCAAAGAATAGGTCTACGTGGAGCAACCCGAAGGATTTGAGATTTATGATTGAAAATCTCATGTATGCAAGTTGAAGAAAGCTCTCTATGGGTTGAAGCAACCACCCTGAGCATGGTATGAGAGGATCGATAGCTACTTGATGAAGCTAGGATTCACTAGGAGTGAAGCTGATCCTAAAATTTAAGGTTGAAGATGAAAAACCTCTCAAACTAGTGCTGTATGTGGATGACCTCTTCCTAACTGGTGCAGACCCTCAAGTGTAGACCCTCTCATTCACAATTGTAAGAGGGAGTTGGCTTTTGAATTTGAAGTGAAGGACCTAGGACTAATACACTATTTCCTAGGATTGAAGTGTGGCAGAAGCCAGGGGAAATTTTCCTATCTCAAGGAAAATATGTGGTAAAGATATTGGAAATATTCGGTATGGTGGACTGCAATCCTGTGACTACCTCGAGGATCTTAACTTTCAGAAGTTATATGGTAGTGATGTCAGACTAGATTTGGGAAATGCCTCTGAGTTTCATGAACTCATTCGTGTTGATGTTATTGGTGAACCTCTGTCTAAACATATGTTTTGCAGTTAGCATTGTGAGCTCATATTTTGTTGAGCCTCACTAGATTGATGCCAAGAATCTTCTGAGATGTCTTCAGGGCACAATATCTCATGGATTGAGATACACTGTCGAAAATATGAAACTGCATGATTATTCGAATGCTGATTTGGTAGGTAGTGTGGTGGACCGTAAGAGCACTTCCGGGTGCTATTTCTCCTTGGGATCTACTTCAATATCCTGGATGAGTAGGAAGTAGAAGTCGGTGGCTTTGAGCACTGCCAAAGAAGAATATATTGCTGCTAACATGGCCTCTTATGAGGCAGACTGGTTGCGAAAGCTCTTCAGTGAGTTGTTTGGATTTACATTGGATACCACAGTGATCCTATGTGACAACCAAAGTGGGATTCATTTGTCAGAGAATCTTGTATTTCATGATTGCCCCTAGCATATCAATATCATGTATCACTATATTCGAGATAAGGTGCAGCAGGGAGCTACAAGGCTCCAACATATCGATACAGATGAACAGGTTGCTGAAATTCTAACAAACCCCCTAGGGAAAGTCAAATTCTTGACTTTTTTAGAACAAGTTGGTGTTGTTCAAGGACCCTTCAATGAGGGTCTTGTATGATGCATTGAGCTTTGGGAGCTCCGAGGGGTGTGGGGTACTTCTTGGAGCGACATATGACCACAGGGTGATTCACCATCCCCTAATGGTGTACATGTATATCCCATGGTGACTATCTAGTAGGATGATTGGTTCTCCTGTGAGGTTTGGATGATGTGTTCTCCATGACAACTATGTAGCAAGATGATTGGTTCTCCTATGAGGTCTAAATGACATATTCTCCATGACGGCTATGTAGCAGGATGGTTTGTTCTCCTGTGAGGTCTGGATGATGTGTTCTCCATGATGATTATGTAGTAGGATGATTAGTTCTCCTGTGAGTCCTGGATGATGTGTTCTCCATGGCGATTGTGTAGCAATATGATTAGTTCTCATGTGAGGATAGGATTGATTAATTTCTCTTGTCAAGGTATCCTACCCATGCAGTCTGGGACTCATGGGAAGTACCTCTCATATGATCAATGAGCGCTGAAATGAAGTTAGGGACCATAGTAGTACCGATGGATGCATTATTGTATATACCGTAGTCCCTATGCTAGGATGAACTTCATTGATCTGGGATCAATGATACTGGTCTGGGACCAGTGGTAGGAGTTCTACCCACTATGACGATGACTTCGGGTCGATTGAGACTAGTTTGGGACTAGTGTTACATACTCTAAGACTGACCTTGAGTCAGTGCAAGACTAGTTTGGGACCAATGAGAGTGGTACATACTATGACACTGACTTCAGGTTGGTTGAGACTGGTCTGGGACTAGTGGTACATACTCTAAGATTGTCCTCGGGTCAGTGCAGGACTGGTCTGGGATCAGTGAGAGTGGTACATACTATGACACTAACTTCGGGTCGGTTGAGACTGGTCTAAGACCAGTGGTACACTCTCTAAGACTGTGATACTGGTATGGGACTAGTGGTAGGAGTGGTACATACTATGACGCTAACTTCAGGTTGGTTGAGACTAGTCTGGGACCAGTGGTACGCATTCTGAGACTGAATTTGAGGCAGTGGAGGATGATAATAGTCTGGGACCAGTGGTAGGAGTTGTACTCACTATGACATTGACTTCGGGTTGGTGGAGACTGGTCTGGGACCAGTGGTACATACTCTAAGACTGATTTTGAATCAGTATGATACATCCTCGATCATTTCTTCTTCTTCATAATTCAAACAAAAGCAGAGTAGAACAAAACAAAGCATAGCAGAATAGAATAGAGCAGAGCAGTACAGATTAGTATAGGGAAGAACAAGACAAAGCAGAATAGGCAAAATAGAGCAGGGCAGGGCAAGGTTCAAGCTATACAGGGTAGTACATTTAATGGATGAATAGTAGCAACTGACAGACAAATTGCAGATGGAGTTCTCCCTAGTCAAGAGAGAGTGTTAAAATTGGAAACTAGGGCCAAACTCCATGTGGGTCATCTTATTCATGGCTAGTAATATTTTTATTATATTCCTCTCATCGAGGCATGTAGGATTGATCTAAAGATCATCCAATTCTGATAAGTATTTATGGAGATATGAATTTATTTTGATTATGGAATTATTATCAAGCCGACCTACAACTCATGTAGGCTTAGAAGCCCAACAGTTGCATCTATTCAAACATCAATAGTTTTGTATAAATATAGGAGGAATTTTCCTCATTTTCACCCACTCATCTCATCACATCTCTCTCTCTCCTACACAGAAAATAGGCTCTTTTCTACTATGCAGAAAAGAGACTCTTTCTCACACATGTGGAAGGAAACTGCTGAACCTTAAGCTGCGACTGTAGATCCAAACTTTGACCAGTGTTGACCATCAAACCTCCTCTTATGAACTTCACTGTAGGTCCATCTGGACCTCCTCTGAAGGTCAAATTTTTTGGTGGTGGAATCAAGCCAATCCGACAGTCGGTTTGCGAGAAATCAATTGCCCTAGTTTTGATGATGAAGCTGCTAATGCTAATGCTACTGAGCTAGGGTTTGCTACTTCTGATATAAATCGGATTTATTGTACTATTTCTCTCTGATGAATTATTTAAGATAAAATAATATTTGATCAAAGTGTTTCCCCACACATTGTGGGGTTTGTCCCTGGCTAGCCGCCACACCTTGTGTCTCTTGTCTTGGCTTGTTTTCTGTTGATTGTTTAATGTTCTATCTGCACTTTGCTTATGCACAGGTGATTATTAATCTATGAATAATAATGACAAGGAAAAGTAAATTTCTCTAAGAATAGAACATACCATAACTTAACAATTACCTTGTCCATGGCTTTCCTCATCAAAATGGCTTCAATCCACTTAGTGAATTAATCGGTAGCCGTCAAAACCCACCTATGTTGTGCTAATGATGTGGGATGTATTTCTCCTATGAAATCAAGTCCCCACTGCTGGAAAGGTACATTTACTTCAACTGGCTTCAGAGGAAGAGGAAGCAACTTCCTTTTTGTCTGAAAAAATTGACATTCGTGGCAGCTCATAACTGTCTTATATAAATCTGAAAACAAAGTTGGCCAATAATATCCTACTCTCAACACCTTGTTAGTTGTTGTCTTCCAAAACAAATGACTGCCAAAATCACCTCTATGAAAATCATTCATTACATGCTGAGCTTCATATTCAACCAAAAAATTAAGAAGAACCCCTCCCGGGTCTTTCCAATGGAGAGCACTATTAAAAATGCAAAATTTTGTAGACTTTATTTTTAATGATCTACCTTTACTTCTTGACATTCCAGGAGGCGATGAAAGATGATGAAGAACACATACTATATCATAATACCAAGGTGATTTGAAAAAAATTTCTAATACCTGAATGAGTCAACCACCATCTTCATCATCTGAAATTGCTGCAATGAGATTTATGTCTAGAGCATGCAGATTTGATTCAGCCATTAGTTTTATCAAGACTTGTCCTATGATAAGTTTGGTAGGCTTAATCTCAAGATCATACTCCAACATTGCTGCTATCCACTTACCTCTTCTTCCCTCCGGATCAGTTTGCATGAGAACATCTTTGACAGCTGCGTTAGGAACATATGCTATGGTATGTGAATGCAAAATGTAGACTCGGAAATCCTTCAATGCTTTTATAAGAGCCAAAGCTTGTTTCTCAATGATATTGTAACGCAAAGAAACATCTCTAATATTCCTATTGAAAAAAGCAATGGGTTGCTCCACTTGATCCCTCTTTTGCATCAACACTGAGACCATAGTGTGCTCATATGCAAATGAAAATATAATAAAATCATGAGTATAATCAGGACTGATCAAAACTGGGGTTGTGGTTAAAGCAAACTTTACCAAGTTGAAAGATTTCATGGAATCCTCAGTGCATTTTACAGTGATGTCCTTCTTCAACATATTAGTTAACTCATGTAAATGCTCAGCCAAATTTGGTATAAATCTACGTAAGAAATTCATCTTACCGTTGAAAGCTTGAATCTCCTTTTTGTTGCACGGAAAGTCTATTTGCTGGATTACCTCCACCCTTGAAGGATCAATGTGAATACCATATTTAGAAATTATATGACCAAGGATTTTACCTTCTTCCATGGCAAAAGGACTCTTTTTTGGGTTTAAATAAATCCTAAACTTCCTGCATTTCTGAGAAACAATCCTTAGGTGGTGCAAATGCTCATCATCAGAACCAGAAAATACTATCAAATCATCTAAATAGACTACCAAGAAAACATCCTTCTCATTAGCAAAAGCTATGTCCATTTCCTACTAAAAAGTGGCTCCGACATTCTTTAGCCTAAATGGCATTTTGGCATATTGAAAAGTTCCCCATGGTGTTGTGAAGGAATTTTTGTCTCGGTCTTTTTCATGCACCAAGATTATTATAACTTGAGTAGCCATCTAGTAGTGACATCCATGACGCTCCAACTACTCTTTGCAGAATATGGTCCGTCTTAGGAAGAGGGTAATTATCCTTCAAGGACACTTTATGAGGTTCCAGAATCAATGCACAACCTTATCTGTCTGGTCTTCTTTCGTACCAGGACCAAATTTGAAATCCAATCAGAAAATTTAATTGAAACAATGATACCATCTTTAAACAATATGTTTACCTTTTTCTCGATGGATGGCAACAACTTTGGATTGATTCTTATCAACTTTTATCTAAAAGGTTTTTGATTCGGCTTGATAGGAATAGTATGTTGAATGATGTTCTTGTCATACACTTTCAAATCTGAATAATCCAACGCAAAAACATCAGCAAATTTAGAAAGAAATCTAACATACTTAGCCTTTGCTTCAGGAGACAATGTTTTTGATAACTTTACAAGCTTGGGCTGGTCTACTGTTCCAAGATTTACATCTTCAACTCCTTTTTCTGTAGGAATCAAGGTTGGTTTTCTCACCACATCATCTTGATCAAAGAACTCCTCTAAAGGTATGAGACCTCTAGGAATAATATTATCCTTTAGCTGTAAAATCTCCATATGATTTACCTCAATATCTTGTTCATTGGAATCACAAACATCATCAATGAAAGCATAATTAAACCTCCATTCATTCTAAAAAAAGGCATTAATTTCATTGTCATCCCAAAAAACTTGCCAATACCTCAAATTATCAGGAACAATATGCCTATGTTTGACATGAAGTTCAAATTTATTGCTAGAATTCATTGGAATCTTCAAATTGCTTGCTGCGGTAGCGAGGGAATGAACAATGATGTTTTGACTTCGAGGTACTGTTGTCAAGGTGTATTCTGGAAAAATCTTAAAAATATCTAGAACTGCATTTCTGTAGGCTCTCATCCACGGATGCTTTGCTTGATATTCTCCTTTTACTTGTTTAATCACCAACTCTGAATCACCATAAACAGAAATCATTTTTGCACCCAGTTTCTTCAAAAATTTTAGACCTATAATCAATGCCTCATAGTCCACTTCATTATTAGAGCAATCAAAAGGTAACTTGTAGGAACATACTCTAACATTACTTGGGAATTTGGCAGGCTGGAAAGTAGGGTTTCAAATCCAAACTCCAATACTAGCACCGTCTTTACCCAAAGAACCATTGAAGTCCATGCTCCAAAGGCTGGCTTCATCTTCTAGATGCTAGAATTCTATTTTATTTTCAAACTTACCTTCACTGATTACTTCATTTTGCTTCTCTTCACTGACCATTTGTTGTTGTGTAGTTTGCTAAGAGGAAATTTCTATTTTTTCTTTTTTCTTGATTAAGAACTGCTCTAAAATTATCAGAAATCTCTGGTACATCATCTACCTCTACAAGCTGAATATCTGCATCATTCAATCCACTATCCAAGTACAAAACAAAAGACTCTAAATCAATATGTACAACATTTATCAGATGATTCACAGGCTTCTCTTTACTAGTGATCATATACTTCATTTTCTTTTCCTGATACAACTTCCTCAATTGACTGAAAACAAGGATCGTAGCGTAAGAGAAGTCAAGTTGTAAAGTGCTTTTGAGTTTGGCTCCCCATGATATAGATAAGAGCATACTGAATCATGGTGGTATATCAGCAACTACCACATCCATTAAGACATTTTTGGTTGGGATTTGATCTAAAGAAACCACCAAATCTTTGATGAGACCAATGCAACGAGCTCTACCAGAATCAAATGAGTATAAATCATGATATTTCCAGGTGATATCAAGGCCCAGCTTTTCCATAATGACCTTGGGCATCAAATTGTGGGAAGCTCCAAAATCAAACATAGCATTATGGAGAATATACTCATGCAGTCTAAGACTCAGATAAAGGGGAGGGACTTCACTATCTTCAGATTGACCTTCTATGGTTGCACCAAAAATGAGTTCAGGATGAGTATCCTCAACATTTTCCATGTCAGACAAAGGATCTATTTATAGTACTCTAGATACATGATGCTTATAGTTGCTATTCTTAACAATCTCAGTCAAAGGAATGGACACTTTCAATTTAGAAATTTCACTTTCTAAATTAAAAGATGAAACTTTCTCTACCTCTTTGGCATCGATGTCCTTCTTATCTATTTTCTCTTTCATCACAATATCCTTTTGTTGATTGTTCTTCTCATTTGCAACTATACTCATTTATGGTACCTTATTGGGATTAGGATCAACAAGCTCTTTCCCTTTCTTCCGAGTGTTTGAGGGATAATTCTTTGACTGCACATCCTTTCTTTTATGAATGGGATTGAATGGGATTGACCGATACATCTCTACTCCTTAAAGAGTATTGTCCCTACTGTGCAGTCAAAGAATTCATGTAACCACACTGATAATCATCAGATTTAGCCTCCAAAACCACATCATTTTCTAAGATGTAGTCCTCATCATTTTGAATGCTAGGAACTTCTACATACTCTTCAACTTTGGTTAGAAATATGGGCATATCATCAGCAATTAAAAAGTGATTTTTTCAATTACCGGATCTTTCTCATCTTCCTCTTCCATTCCTTGAACATAATTTTGTTGTAGGGGAGTTCTGATCTGTTGTTGTTGTGCTGGTTGCTCTAGTGCTTTTTATTCTCTCTGCTTGATTCAAAACTAGGGTTGTTGCTGGCCTCTAAAATCTGGATTCCAAATATAAGGTTCAGGTCTTGTCACGCATAATCAGTCGATCTTGCGGACAAGACAGACCTTCCTAGAATCTAATGAAGACCTAATGACAAACAACCAATCAAACACTATCTTTCTCTAAATGCACTTTATAAGTAATGGGAAACAAGTGTGTTTTAAGGGCCTACCTCATGTCCAACGCAAGTTCGGAGATGCCTTCGCTC